>PVJH01002773.1:0-159054 GCA_004026705.1 Nesogale talazaci
ATGGTTTCTTTGGTTGTACTCTTTATGCAAGCACATCGCATCATCTTTCTGCCTCAAAATGACAACTGGTAGATCCTAACTGCTGAATTTTTGCTTGGCCACCAGCGCTTCATCAACTATACCACGGGGTCTCCTCTATGGTTTTAGACATAAAGTCTGAGGGAAATGGTTGGGAGGTAAAGAAACATTGAACAGATTTTCTGCACTTTGTCGTGAAAACATGGACTCAAAAGCTTAAGTTATTTGGTCCACATGCCATAGCAGACGAGTGCTAGGGTCTGGATTTGAGAGTGGGTCTGGCTGAATCCAGCTCTGATGAGAGAATTAGAGCATTTTCATCTTAGAGAACTTTTTTCCTTCCTTCCATGAACGCTGCCCATCCCCACTTCTTTCATCTCTCTTTCATTTTACAAATATTTAAAGCTGTTACTCCAGCACCAAACATTGAACAAATGCATTGATACCTAACAATCTGTTACCGTGAACTTTCCTCAGAAGAAGACTTCATAAAGCTTTGCAAATCCATATGAATGGTGCTTAATTGCCACCCAGTTCACTTTGGGTCATGACACTCTTCCGTGTAACAGAGCACACTGCCTGGTACCCATCACCATCTTATTCCCACATAGCTGCGATACTAAACAGAGGCTTTTCCTTTTGAATATCATAGAAAAACACTCCTATTTCTTAACTCCTGAACCTCTTGATGTTAACGGAGAGCGACTCTCTGGCCAGAAATCCCTACCAGGTTGCTCACCTTCAGTGACACCAGCTTTCTCATTGAAGAGCTCTTTTAAATCCTGGGCCCCATGTCGGAATTTCTCTCAGTTAGGCTGACAGATCCAATAGACTGTAAATGTGTGAAGTGCAGATAAAGGTAATCAGATTGCACACTTCAGGGATTAAACTGATTACCTGTGATGATCAGGAAGGGGTTTACCCATTAGAATGCAGCAGACACTCTTGCAAGAACAGGACCCTATGTTCTACTCCCCTCAAGCACTTCTGTTTGTTTGTTTGTTTGTTTGTTTGTGGGCATTACTGCCTACGGTGGTCATGGGCACCACCCAGTGCCACTCCTGAGAGGCGCCGCTGGACCTGAACCACCAAGCCCACAGGCCGTAGTCCCGCACTCAACCATTTATGCCATCGGGGCTCAGCCCCCCTCAAGCACTTTTAATAGAAAGAATCTCACTAGGTACAGGGTATGGAATCTAGACCTTTGACAATGTGCAATACAATGTTGTCATACCTAGGCAAGTATTTCAAAAACAGAAAAGTAAACACTCCAACAGTTGCAACAGAGTTCTGTTTTGATAACAGAGATAGTGGTTCATTAAAGAGAAACGACTTAAAATCTTTTCATGTTTCCTCCAGGGATCTCAAAGTACCTTTCCAAAATGAGCTCATTAATCCTCGTGAATATTCTGTCACATAAATTCTGTTAAATTTCTCGGACTACACAGGTCAGTCATTTTACTAACTATTTAGTCTTTTTAGTACCAAGTTTTCACAGCAGTCTAACCACTTTTATTGCCTTGAAATCTCATTAGAGATTTGACTTCTACGAACATCACACGAGATAGGTGGGTTTTTTCCCCTTCAACTTCACTGACTATACTCCTTTCAACAAGCTGTGCTGAGAGTTAATTATGTGCAAAGTACTGGGCATAGAAATATGAATAGTATCCCCTCTCCTGTGATAGGGAGCAGGAGAGTCCATTTAAATATGTTCTCACTCATTTCATCTAGTTCTAGCTAGTCCATGAAGAGCCTCGTGACTGTTTCGTCTACTGCTTCCTCCTTCTTGTCTAGATCTCCGAGATTGTACAACATGTCATCTAACATTTTATATGTATGTGTCTGTATATATTTGTGTATGTATGTATATGTGTGTGTGCAACTTTACAACACAGAACATACATGTGTATATATATATGTATATGTTTATATTCTGGTTCATGATTTGGCTGTAGGAGGTGATCTTGATTCCTTGATTCCTATTTACTCAGGTGAAGTTTAAAGAAATGTGATCCTATTACACCTTGGAAACTCATGGGATTTTGAAAGCCAGAGTGTTCCAGAGATCTATATTTTAGCATAGCTACAGTGTGTGTGTGTCTGTGTGTGTCTGTGTGTGTTGAACAAACAGCTCTTATAGCAAGAATATCAGATTGGAAGTTGCAAGATTTTTTTCAATAAATCTTAGGGAGAAATTCCATGTTGACCCCAAAAAACATTATAGAAAATAACAAGAGACTCCTTTGAGCTCCCATACTTGGTTTTAGACTTTTTGTAAATACTATTTTGGATCAAACCAAGATCGTGTCCAAACCCCTAGCTATTTGAGTCAATGAGAATTCTGGACTAGAGAAGTGGCCTAAACCATCTTGAGGGAAAGTTTTGCAAAATGTTTAATAATTTTGAGTATTCTCTTGTTTAGGAGATGACAAGTTAAAAGTCTAAATTGTACTGATCTCCTTGCTAGTCTGTCTCCCTGTCCAGCTTTTCTTCTCTTTAGCATTTGATTCACAAGAAATCAATTTATAGCTGCCTTTTGAAGAGTTTGCTGATGGAACCTGAAAGAAAGCATTCCTATATTTGTGTAAGAAGAGAGAGAGAGAGAGAAATTTTGTGTGTATGTGTGTTGTAGAGTTGCTTCTAAGTATCCAATGAAAGTGATGTGATTTCCCTTACAGAAGGGTCACAGGAAGGAGATGAACCAGTCAGAGTGCAGTATAGCAACAATGAAGCCTGCAACTTTCCTCTAGTTTTCAATGCTTCCTCCTCCCCACGATCATGATCCCAACTCTACCTTACAAATCTGGCTAGACCAAAAAATGTACACTGATACAGATAGGAACTGGAAGCATGGGGAATACAGGACAGATGATTCTTTCAGGACCGGTGAGGGTGGCAATACTGGGAGGGTAGAAGGAAGGTGGAGTAGAAAGGAGGACCTGATTATAAGAATCTACCTATAGATAGTATGGACAACAGGGAAGTAAGTGAAAGGAGACATCGGACAGTGTATGATATGAAAAAAAATAATAATGACTTATAAATTATGAAGGGTTCAAGAGAGAAAGGGGAGTGGGTGGGAGGGGAAAAGTTAAGAGCTAATACAAAAGGCTTAATAGAAATAAAATGTTTTGAGAATGATGATGGCAACAAGTGTACAAATGTGCTTTCCTTACAATGCATATTAGTATGGATTATGATAAGAGTTGTATGAGCCCTCAATAAGATGATTTTTTTAAAAAAGAAAGTGATGAGAGACTGAGATGATAATAAGAGAAAAGAACTGGATCCAAGAGTCAGGTGACCTTGACCTTCCTTGGTCTACTTCTGAGATTGGATCCTTAGAGCATAACTGAAATGACTGCTCCCTCCCACCACGTCAGTGTGAATGATCAGGGATAAAACAGGAGTAGAAGAATCCCTTCTAGACAGTGGAAAGAAGATATCCTAATGTCTAACAAAGTCCTCTCATAAATGTTTGCCATCTATCTGCTAACCACTTTTCATTTTATCCTGTCGTTGCATATACCTTCTTCCTATCGTCTCCTCATTTGGTTTTCCTCACTATCGGTAGAGCATGGCCAACACTGAGGACAGTTAAGTTAATAGTCTATTCTGGAAACTTCTTAAAAAACATCTGAAGAGACATAGCACATCTTTACTCCATTGTTCACTTCAATTGCCATCAAGTTGATTCTGATTTGTGGAAGCCTCACGTGCATCACTGTGCCATGTGGACTTTTCAGTGTCTGAATATTTGGAATAAATCATCAGGCTTTTGACCCAAGATGCTTCTGGTTGAACCCAAACCCCTGACATCTCTTTCAGTCAGCAGCCAAACTCTGCAATCATTTGCATCTTCCAGAAGCTCTCCTTGACTCCGGGATTACTTAAACACAATCATGGGACAAACTGGTTAGGTATGAGACTTGAAGACCCTAATGAATGACCACACACCAGGATTGTAATCAGAATCACTAGATTTTTCCTTGTAAGCAAAGTGCTAGGGGGAAGCCAAATAACAACCTCTACTATCATCTGCAGTTGAGTCATATGATTCTATTTTTTGAAATAAAACAATTCTTTTTTTTTCTGTAGTGAACTACTCTATCTAATTACTATAGAAAGGCTACACATATCCACTTCTCTAAAATAATGTTCCCTCTGAAATTTTTTTATAGTCACATATTTTGGTTATGTGGAAATTTACTGCACATATGGCCCAGCAAGAGAATAATTACACTTTATTGATATCTTCTTACAATGCCATGAGAAAAAAGGAAAAAGAAAATCTGATGAAGCTGTGAAAAATGAGGTATGTTTATACACCCAAGAGGTTGACTTTCCAGAGTAGTTTCAAAGACAGGTACCTCATATATATGCTTGTACTTACCTTCACCTTCTCATGAATACAAACAAGAAAACACTCCATGATTTTTAGTGTATATATACATATGCATGTACATACAGGTGTATATATGTATATATATATGATTGACAATTCACTTATTGTGTTATTCATAAAGTTTCCTCAAAATGCAAACTCCCCAAACTCTTTTCTGAAAAATAAATAATAAGGTATGGAAAATTCTTTTTCCTACCAACCTTGACGATAGCATTAGACTATATATTAACTACCCACATTGGTGGAGATAGTATGCTTACCTTGGCCTGGAGCTTGATTCTTATTAAAGTATAATCGATCCACATGTCAAAAAAAGACAAACTGAAATTTATCTGCCCTCTTATATTTAGGTGAAAAAAATCACAGCTTGCAAATATGTGTGTAGGTATGTAGATACAGCTGAACACTAATTATAATGTATAGTGTCAATAAGGTGTTTTATTTTTTTTTACTTGCAATGTTTTGCAGGAGTTTGCAGGAAGCTTGAAAATTAATTATAACCAACTTGTCTCAACATTGCATTGCAGTAGAGAAATTAGAAGAGAGGAAGCGCGAATGGCAATGCACTGATTAATTGGGAGACATCTACTTGTTTTACAGAAAGATCACAGCTTCTCGGCATTCTACATAGGGTGTTATAAGAGCTTAATAGTTAACTGTAGTAATCCATTCATTAAGATTGCAAGTTACACAATTAGTAGTTGAAGATAATAAAGAAGATGACAACTAGAACTCAGAATATTAGAAACAAATACATGAGTTATCTAAATTCAACAAAAACAGGAAGGATGCATATATATACAGTTATTATAAATAACTGTATTATTATTATATTATTATATTATATTATATATTATATAATATATATTATTATAAATATTATAAATATATATGGCTCTATAGTGTTAGACATTGAATTATGTTTCTCAAAAGAGAGATGCTGAGGTCTTTGACTCTAATATCTGTCAACAATTCTACTTCATAACTGTCATTTTGCTACTGTTTTGAATCTGCTGATTCTTGAATGTGAGTAGTAGCTGAAGAATTTCTACATTCTACCAGAATTCTTTGGGAAACCTTACCCTATCCATCCCACATCCCTCTCTTTCCTGTTCAGACTTATTTTTGTTCCGTAAGTACAAACAAATAGAAAAAGGATATGATATAAGTCGCTCAAGAATGACAAAACTGCTGTTTAAAATTGAAGAATCCAGAATTCTTCTGGGAAGAATTAGAGATATGGAAACACTTCAGAGGTATATATCCCTAGAGAAAGAATATGTCTAGAAGTAATTATTCACAGTTTTATATTTTTGTTTAATACAGGTTTATACTTTTACAGCAAGAAATTTTGCTTTATATATATTATAGATTATATAGGTATACAATGGGACTTCAAAAAGTATTAGTAATAGATTTTAATTTCCCTTTACACAGAGTTGAAAGGTATGCATAATGGTTGCCCCATTTTGCAAATAAAGCAACGTATGAATGAGAACATTTGAACAACTTGCCAAAAGTCCCAGAGCTAGTAACTTACAAAGTGGAATTGGAATTTATAACTCCTGATGTTCTACCTTGCAGAGGTATAAAACTGAAAAGATGAAGCTGTCTGCTCCCAGAAAGAGTTGTGGTCTTGGAAAACCACAGGGACCATTCTATCCTGTCTTAGAGGGTCAAAGCAAGCCAGTTTCTGCTCAATGGCATTGACTTTGTCTGTTTTCTTCAGCAGAATCAGTTATGCAGCATCTTAAAACTTCCATCTAGATTCTCAATCATAACTACAGGCCTGGAGAAGGCCTCACGAAAACCAAGCCCACTGCCACCAAGTCAATTCTGAATCATGATGGTCCTCTAGGTCAGCAGAAATGCGCTTGATACTTTCTTAAGCTACAAATCTTTACTAGAACAGAAAGCGTCTTCCTTCTCCAATGGAGCTGCTGGTAGATTTGAACCACTGACTTGATATAAGCCCATTGTGTAACCAATGAGACTAGCAACCTGCACTTTATTCTTTTTAAAAAATTATTTCATTTTCTGAACTTATTTGATTTCTGTTGACTGTTTTCCAGTCAACAAATGATACACCTTTTGTTTTCCATCGTTTGAGATCCTCTCAGTGTATCCATATTCTTCCATCTTCTTCCCTGAATTCCCCATCTCCATCCCTCCTTCTATCCGGCACCTTCCTGCTAGCTGAGCTGTATTTGGGGGTCCACGCTGTCCTTTGGGTCTTCTCTGGGTCCTTGTTCTGAAGAGCAGCTTCCTCACATGAGTTCTTGTTCATTCTACAGAGCAGTCTGAGGTTTGACCGAAAGGTAATTCCTGAAGGTGGGTTAGTTCTGAGATTGAAGGTATCCAGGGACCACAATCTCAGGGATTCTATCAGTCTGTATCGGATCAGTAAATTTGACCTTTTGAAAAACATTTTGGATATTTCAGAACCTTCCATAGTTCTTCCAAATCTGAAAGGTTGATAGCAGCAGTCAGGCATTGCCCAGTTTTCCTAGTCTACAGGTACTGGATTAACACCATGACTGCAACAATGAACTCAGTCATAAGAACAATTGTGAGGATGCCATGGGACCAGGCAGTACTCCATTCTGTACCTAAGGTAGTTCTGGTTCAGAACCAAATTAATGGTATCTAACAATAACCACCTTCACACAGGTAATAGAGATGGTGACTCCCATGGTCTATTCTTCATTTGGATTGTTTCTTCATATATTTACATTATATATGTATATGTATTTATATTATATATATGTGTGTGTGTGTGTGTGTGTGTATGCAGCTGGTTCCCAAGCGTGCTTTCTAACCATGACTAAATGCACTTGTAACATTTATGTGTAATTTGGAGAATTAACTGGAGCAAGTCCAAAAATGGATCATTAAGAGTCAGCACAAACACAATTATCTCCAAGACCTCCTTTCTAATTTTGCTGCCATGAGAATGGCATACATGGAGAGGGACAGCACTCTGCTCTTCTTCATATGTCAACCTAACCTTTCCTCCAAACACCCACATTCTCCTCCACAGATCCTCCAGGTCCAAGAAAGTGTTTCCTCCAGGATACACTGTCAAATTATGCTTGCTCTCTTGGGGGTGTTCACAACTTCACCCAGGAACCATAATGGTCTTTACCTGTTATCATTGCCCAGGCTCTGAATGCTAGGAAACCTTTTTGGGTCTCAGTACTGCTTTATCTCCAAGCACTCTTGGTTGTCGGGATCCTTGGGCAGTAAGGATAAACTTAATGAACACCAAGGATAGGTCACGGCCATTTCCTCCTACAACATCTTGACATCTCTGGCTGTCCTTTTTAACATGATTGTCATTGTGAGTTCACACATCAATCTCACAAAACTCCCCTTTCCCCATGCTTGACGTATTGCTATCAGCCCACCACAGATAAAATACAGAGCAGTGTAATATGGGCAGGTGATGGAATTATTTGCAATGCACAGAAATCTCTGCTGATGTTTACGACTGGTGCAATATTAAACACATTACTTTCCCTGACAGGCATTTTCATTACATCCATGCCATGCAGGTGGAGAATCTAAAAGTGAAATCTTGTGTCTCCCAACTGGGTCTGTACAATAAAATTAAAATTGTTTGTGGTATGTATGCGTGCACATGTGTGTGGTGTGTGTGCCTGTGTCCTTCCCTCACTATCTTTTTATTTTTGGCAAAACCCATAGTCTCTTGTTTGAATCACATCTGGATTTACTTCCCGGGATAAAAAAGATCCCAGAAAACTTACAGTAAGGCAATTGCATATTATCAGACCAGTACTTTTATGGTCTATAGTCTTATAATTGTGGGATGCCATCAGTGACTTTGTAGAGGATGTAATATACAGGTCATTAAAAAGGCATCAGTCTTTAAAGTATTTGATAGCAACGGTGTCTCTTTGAGGAAATAAATGACCAAAATGTATGTCGGAAGAAACTGTGAAACTTGGTCTTGAATGCACAGTAACTCAGTGTGTTAGTCCAGGTAAGCTAGAGAAACAAATTGATAGACATGCATATGGATATAAGGAAAAGGTTTATATACAAGAGGAATGGGACATTGAGAAAGCATCCCAGCCCAGTCCTGTTCTTAAGTCCACTATTATCCCATGTGCCTGATATCAGTCTATAAAGTCTCCTTCCTACTCACGAAGTCACATGGGTGCAGAGTCCTGGCACCGGCAGGGGTCTTCCCATGACTCCTCGCTTCCAGGGCTCAAGGTCCACCAATAGCATCCAGTTGTGGTAGAAGCAACTCAGCGCTGGCAGAGTCTCCACGTAGCTTCTCCAGCTTCAGAGCTCTGGTTCCATTAGGGTAAGACCATGTGGCTTCTCCTCCAGCTTCTTCAGCTCTTCGGACGCTGCCATCTTGTCTTGTCTGTAGTTCATTGTTTCTGAGACGAACGCCCAACAACTGGCACGATAGCTTCTCATCTCCGTCAGGGAAATGCTGCGAGATTTCCCAGACGTCTCAGGAGAAAGCCATGCCCACACAGAGGCCTCATTGGCTCCTCAGTGGCTATTTCCAGATTAACAGGCTAGACTCCACCCCTACATCTCAATCATGACATTACCATAAGCACACGACCGCCACATTAATAGATGAAATGAAAAAGAAAAGGATCTGAAGAGCGTGGCTGGAGAAGACAAAGTATTGTAGTGAAATGTACAAACACCTACGATGACAAAAGTAGAACAGAATTCCCCTAGCATTTCTCAATCACAAAGAAGGAAAACATTAAACCTCGAGTTGCAAGGCTGGAGGATTGTATCGCCAAGACACTGCATGATGCAGGAAGCATCAACAAAATACACAGTCACTGTCCCATAAAGAACTGGGCATTGCTCAACCACTGCAGGGGGTATTATATCAAGAACTGATTGTATTAAAGAAGGAAGCCCAACAGTGCATGCATTCGAGGGAGAAAAGGGTTTCAGGAATTCACAGAACACCAATGGAAATGATTAAAACAATGGGTGTAATTCTGGAAGTGCTCATAAGTCTATGACATGAAATTTGGAAGAAAGCTACCTGGTCCACCAATTGTGCCCATTTCAAAGAAAAGCAACCCAACTTAATTCAGGAGTTTTATAACAATCGATGCAAGGAAAATGGTTATGAAGATCATTAAAAAACAGTTGCAGGAGGACATCAATAAGACTGTAAGGGGCTGAGCCCCGGTGGCGTAGTGGTTGCGCACGGGACTGCGGCCCACTGGGATGGAGGTTCAATCCCAGCAGTGGGGCTGGGCCTCCTACTCCTACTGCCAGAGAACAGTGATGCCCCCCCCCCCCCAAAAAAGAAAAGACTGTCAAATGTGCAAGTTAGCTTCAGAAGAGCACTTGGAGCAAGCTAATATCAGAGGGATCTTAGTGGAAAGTAGTGAATATCTGAAATATATATATGTGTATATATATATATATATATATATATATATATATATATATATACTTATGTTTTATTGACTATGCAAAGTCATTCAACTGTATGAATCATAAACAGTTAATGGTCACTCTGAGAATGAACGTTCCCGAACACATTGTTGTCCTCATGTGAAGCCTGTGAGCAGAATAAAAGGCAGTTGTTCAGACAGAACAAAGGAATACTGCCCGGTTTAAAATCAGTAATGGGTTTTCAAGATTATATCTTTTATCATATTAATCCATCTGTAAACTGAACAAATAATCCAAAAATCTGGACTGTATGCAGCATTAGTGTTGGATTATGCAGATGACAGTCTGCAACAACAAAGAGGGTTCAAAGCACTGCTCGTGAAGTTTGAAGACTATAGCTTTCCCTGTGGATGAGACCTCAATATCAAGAAAGCAAAAATCCTCAAAACTGTATTGAAAATCAATATCATGGTCAACTTAGAAAATGCTGAAGTTGACAAGGATTTCATTTTATTTGACTCCACAATCAACATCCTTGAACAAAGTTGTCCAGAAACCTAAGACATATTAATTAAGCCAATTACTGCAAAAGGGTCTTTAAAGTATTTGATAGCAATGTTGTCTCTTTGAGGAGTAAGTCCTTTTAGTACTCTCCTATGTATGTGAAAGCTGAGTAATGCATAAAGAAAAATCCAGAAGAATCGATGCCTTTGAATCATGGCGTTGCTAAAGAATATACCCTGGACTGCCAAACAATGGATGTACCTTTTTGGTTGAAATATAGTCACAAGATCCTTAGAAGTGAGAATAGAGAAACTTAAGCTCCACATAATTTGCACATGTTATAAGGAGCGACCAATCCTAGAAAGACATCATGTTTAAAGTAAACTGGTGGGAAAAAGGGAAAACCCTTCAGGAGAATGATGGATACAGTGGCTACAACAGGGAGCTCAAATGCAGTGATTGCCAGGATGGTTCAGAGTTGAGCAGTGCTTCCTTCTTTTGTGCATAACTTTGCCAGCAGTCAGAAGAATGGATGCTTTGGCACCTATGCACCACAGTGTTCTGGCGACCTGATGGAAGCAAGTTGGCTATTATTCTGAGCCCCGATTTGAAAAAGATTCAAGTTAAAAAAAATAGCCCTTAGGAAAGCTCCAGAAAGATCACGTTCTAAAGACCTGTGAGTTGTTCAGAGGGAGCTAATGTGTATCAGAAAATGAATCCTGATCAGTGTCATTAACAAGAGCAGGCAACAGTCATAGTAATAACAAGCATCTTCAGGAGAAGCAACCACAGCTTAAGATATGATTTACTTACGTGTTTGTCTTGTGCCAGAATAGGTACGCTCACATCTTAAATTAAATTAAAGCCTCATCGCAGCCCTGTGAGATAGGTAGCTGTGTTGCTTGCTTGTTTTTTACCAGATGTGAAAAACAGTTGCCTTTCTAAGATTACACCTCAACTTACTCTCAGGTCTGACTGACCCCAGATCTTGGGCTCTGGACAGTTAAGTAAGAATCCTGCACCTTTATAGTATGTGTCTTAGTTTAACTTCTATAACAGAAATACCACAGTGGATGACTTTAAGGAAATTTATTTCTCACAGTTGATTAGAAGTCCAAAGTCAGGAAGGCTCTCTGTATGTCAATTCCTGGGGAAATATTTGTCTTTGTCAGCTTCTGCTCCCTGGTAGTCTTTGGGTGACATGTAGGATTCGTTTTTCCTTGGTGAACTTCCTTGTACCTGGGTCTTTGCTGCTCCTTGTTACTCAGCAGTGATTATGTTTCAGACACAATCGATAGGACTAGGGTCGCCTTTGCATGGCCTCTCACCAAATGCCCCGACTTCCCTAGCTATAGGAATTTGGAGTCCAACATCTAATTGGGTGGGGGTGGGAGCACAGGAATACTGGAGGCATAACACAGAACTGGGAAGAAGAACTACAGAGAATATGCTGCCAAGTGGGCAAGTCAGATTTGATTTCCTGGAGAAAAGGGCATGGTGAGTCAAGGTCAGCATGAACACTGGGAGCCTATGTTTGTGACCTTCTCCTGCAAATAGTCAAAAACGGGTAGACTAACCGTTGTTGCTCCGTGGGGTGATTTAATTGTGTGCCTCTGGATTACGTGGTTGGGGTTTGCATATTCTACCCTACAGTGAGCTTGGGGGCTATTACTTCCAGAGTATTTACATATATCCCCTTCCCAGAGATTGTTGGGATTTTGCTCAAGGGTGGCAATATCATCTCCTCCTGGAGTTCAGAATCTATTCTACTGGGTTCCATTGTAATCATTAGGAAATGTTAGGCATATAACCTTGAGGACTAAAAGTTCTCTGAGTTCCAACAAGCGGAGTCAGCAGGAATTCACACAACACAAAGGCTCTGATAACATCTGCTTGGGAATCTATTTTTTTCTAAGAAAGGAACTTGTTAAATATGGTAATAGAGGAAGGTAAGGGGTATTGTGAGACCAGACCAGATGAGCAACTCCTTCTGCTAGCTTTGGGAAGCAGGGGATTCCTGGAGATGCAATGCCTGAATAGAAGTAACTAAGAACATGATCAAAATAAATGCAAAGAATCTCTCTGGAAAGTTTACTGTGCTCTAGACTGAGCCCTGAACACTTTACATACATTGTCACAAATAATAGTCTTATCTTTGCGACAGTTCAATAGAATGCACACTGTTATCATCACGATTTCATCAGCTTTGCATTTGGCAGAACAGAAATTTGAACCCATAATCCTGAACCTGTAATGACTTCAGAAATATACATTTAACAAGACCTCTATACTTTCATTTACTGTAGTCTATTGATTGGGAACACAACCAAGAAAATATGCTTGTTTATTGGCTTATTAAGGCCTCTTGCACTGAAAAATAAATGAACTTGGTTCTAACTTTTGATGAACTTCCTTTGCTTGACTGGAAGTCAAAAATGTGGATAGAAAAAGGAACCTGCATATATCAGCTATGATATTGGCATGCCAATCCCAAGGTCTTGGCAGTCGGGTTTCTTTAAGGGAGTCTGTTCAGTGCTTTCAGTGATCTCTGTGCACCTCCCGAGCATGAACAAACCTCATCATTCTCATTTCCATGCTCCCAGGCATCTTAAATGGGAACAGCAGTAAAAGATGGATAAATAAATAAATAAACGTTACCTGCCAATTTGGGGGTGTTCTAAAGACAATCATTTTCTTTTATATTCTGGATACAGCAAGAAAGAAACCCGTAACATTTTCGCTCATTAACCTGACAGAACTTTATAGAAATTCTAAGAAGTCAAGTTCAGTCTCATAATGCTTGAATGTTATTTGTCTTGAATGCTGCAAATTTGGCATATTGGGGGGGGGGGTGACAGGGTTAGGTAGATTTATTAACATCCTGTCAAGAAATATCCCATGAACAGTATAGGGTTTGTCAGGAAATTCAGTGTAATTGAGGGGAGTGAGTTGGACTCATTCTTAGCAGATACACACTGACTCTGTTCACACCTCCCCTTTACCGACAAAAACAGGTTCTGAGTGGAGAGCTCATTAAGAAGACTTGCCTGCAAACACACTTTGCACTAAGTTTCTCTCCCTTTCCTTTCTTTTATAAAATTATCTCAGTTCCTTGAGAAGGTACAAGCACACTGGGGAGCACTACTGAATAGGCAATACTTTTTTTTCCCATCTGTGTGTGTGTCTTTTAACTCTCCAAGGAAAAGCTTAGACCCCAGCAAATAAAGGTTAGCGAGGAGCTTCTGTCCCTTGTCTCTTCTCTGTTTCACTCTGCCTTGACTGTAGGACTAGAAGCTTCAACAGTCGAGTCTATAAGCCATCAGGGTAGAGACATGATTGTGGAGAGGGGGTTAGCGTTTGAGGGAGGACAGTGGATTCCTAGTCTGTAGTCTCCGGCTTGCTAGCACTTTGGCCTTGGGCCATTGACTGAAACTTGCTGAGCTTTGGTTTCCTCTTTTGAAAGGTGAGGTTTGAAAGGTGAGGTTAATGATACCCATTGCAGTGTTCCTAATAAATATTAAATGAAATGATAAATGCCACAGTTACTTGACCTGAGCATCTTCCAGTATCTAGTTCAAGCACTGCCTCCTCTGAAAAGCCTTCCCTGAACTTCCCAGGTAATAGCCTCCACTGTTTATCCAGAAGTTATGGTGTGGCTGTACACTGTGCAACATGCTTTGCATAGTTCACCCCATTTAACTCCTCTGAATCCAAAGATGGGAAGAAAAAAAAGAAAAGGGAGATCAGAAAGGGGAGTGAATAGGAGAGGGAAAGGGAGAGAAGGAGAAACAAATGGATTCCCCTATAATCTTGGGCAGGCATTCTAATAATGGTTTTCTTATCAGTAAAGCATAAATAATAAAGCCTTCATCTTAACTCATTCTGATGACTAAATGAGATGATTTATATTAAGAGCTTCCCACAGAGCCTGACACATAACACGCTAGTAATAAATAGAATTCAATGTTCTTATTGTTTCACATCGTTTATAAGTATCTTTCTCTATTCTGGAACAAACATTCCTAGCACCTATATTCCGATTTGTCATCATTCATTTTGATTTCTACCTCCTCAACCCAAAGTTCTTGCTGTTCTTTCATTTTCTGACAGGGCCCTTCCTGCAGAAAACAGAATTGCCTTGGAGTTGTCTTGTATTTGTAGAGCTGCACTTAATAGGGGCATCAATGGCTGATTCCAGAAGTGAATCATCAGACTTTCTTCCTCAATGCCATTGGATGAACTTGAACCTCTAATCGTTCATTGAACAGCCAAGTATGTTAACCATTTCTGCCATCACCCAGGAACACCCCTCATATAGAGACATTCATGAATAGCTTTTGATGGGAGAAACTAAGAAGGGAGCATGAAGGAGAGGATTGAGGAGGAAGAACAAGAGCACAGTTGGGAAAGGGTCAGCGCCTGCTCCATGGGGTAGCCTAGACCAGGAAGCAGTGCAGGGGGTGTGAGTCCATTGAGATTATAGTCAGACTCTCCCCATACCTACCAGACACTAACAACTATGCCTCTAAAATATTTCTGAAATACCCAAAAAAAGGGGAGAAAAAATTAATCCTTCAAACATTATAATGTGTGGACTCCACTGCACTTTGCCAACTGAACTGGCACTCTGAAGGCACAAAATAGTATCTTCCAATGACTGGATTAAATAACTACATTCAAAAGGGACTTGCATTGCTTCTGTTTCTTATTAGATAGGAGTGATTTTGATCTAGACAGGTCAAGGCTTTTTTTTTTAAGCCAGTTTTCCTGGTTTGTGCCCAGTTCTGGACTTTTCCACACCTATTCTTTCTTCATACTGATTTATTGTAGAAGGTCAAAAGGTCTGCCCTTCCCGAAATGTCCTGCCCACCTTGTGCTGGAGGCTTTTCATACCCTCCCTATGTCCAGGATGGCAGCCAGGGGTGGGGGGTCAGTTCTAGCCTGTCCTGTAGAGCCACGTGGATCAGGATCAACTCCATGACAGTGAAGATGCCAGTCAGCCTCTAGTCAAATCCAGACTTTTCTTCCCTCCATCATATGACTCCTCTTCCCTTGCTAATCCTCGAGTCTGGGAACAGCCTTTTCTGCCACAAGTTTTTTGTTTGTTTGTTTGTTTTTGTTTTTTGGGTGGTGGGAGTAGGAGGTCCAGTCTTTGCTCCCTGGAGCTGGAATTGAACCTCCATCCCAGTGGGCCGCAGTCCCATGCACAACCACAACGCCACCGGGCCTCAGCCCCCTGCCACAAGTTATTTTTGTGTGCACTCACCACCCCTTATGGCCTTCCTTAGAAGTCAGCGGATTTGAAAGAAGACCGAGATCTTAAAAAAAGAGAAACTGACAGAGGTTGCCTCCATTCTACAATGTGAAGATAGTCATCAGTGCCATGATGAAGCAGACCAGATGAAGCATACAGATGGATTTTGTTTGATGGGTTTGAAAAAAATATATATTGTAAGACAACATTTTATTTCTCCCTTACAAATCTGGCAAGACGAGAATATGTGCACTGGTATAGATAAGAAATGGAAACAGGGAATCCAGCACAGATGAACCCTTCAGGACCAGTGGTGAGCGTGGCAATCCCCAGAGGATGGAGGGAAGGTGGGTAGAAGGGGGAACCGATTACAAGGAGCAACAATATATAACCTCCTCCCTGGGGGATAGACGGCAGAGAGGTGGGTAAAAGGAAACATCGGACAGTGTAAGATATGATAAAATAATACTTTCTAAATTTTCAAGGGTTCAGGAGGGAGGAGGAGGGGGGAGAGACAGAACAAATGAAGAGCTGATACCAAGGACTCAAGTAGAAAGCAAGTGCTTTGAGAATGATGATGGCAACAATTATACAAATGTGCTTGACACAATGGATAGATGTATGGATTGTGATCAAAGTTGCATGAGCCCCCAATAAAATGATTTTAAGTAGGCTATTTCTTATGAAAATTACAATGATTCTCTAGTTACAGCAAGCCAGAAAGAAACACTGGGTTCCAAGTGGCAATCATTTCCTGGAGAAGAGTGACAGTGGCTTCCTTGAGATATTCTCTTGTTCACTTCATGCCCTTATCATCCTACCTCCACCAGTATAATAGCAACACCCGAAATAATGAGTAAATATGAAAATGCTTAACTTCCAGGGATTTAATATCAGCTTAATGCCAGGGATCTAATACCAGCATGCTTCCTAAATTTGCATTACCTGCTGAAATCCTTGAAGCCTTTGATTTTGCAACTCGGGCAATAAAGGAACGGAAAATAAAGTTAAAATCTAGATTATTCCATATATGATTTTATTATAATATTCCTTCCCTTTCACACTTTCTACAGTCCTCACTCCACCCCCATAACTATCTTTACTCCCAATGGAAACTATCTTACCACAGACTGAATAATGTAGGGACCCGAAGAAAAAAGTCTGCTAATAAATCCTGCACTCTTATTTCATACTTTTGGCATTGAGTGTCACTAAATCAAGAAGAGGTTAAGCAGAAAATTAGCAAAATGTCTATTGCCATATTACTAGGCAGGAATAGAACAATCTGTTCAATCTGTTCCTCGCCCTACTCTACAAGTCCATTTTCCCAAAACTAATCAAACCCTTCCATCTGCAGAACCTTCCACATTAGGTCTTTTTCTGCAAAGAAAAATCAACAAGGTTCTCCACACATATTCTCCCTGGCAGAAAATCATCACTTTTTTTTTAATTTGGACAATAAATATTTTTCCTTTTTCAGTCTTGTTTTAAAATGGAAATAGCTAAAAAGCCTTGTAGTTGCCTTCTTTGATTCCATTTAAATCCATTTCCCAAGGTTACTTTACATGATGTAAGAAATGACAGTTCAACAAATAACCAGCTTTTATTTTTTTTAACTTACATTTATATTACTATACATGCTCATGCCTTTAACATGTCCCTATCTAGATGGAGCTTTATTTTCACCCCATTTGTAACCTTTTAATCTGCATCACACTACTTTATAGTGTACTTGTGTTTGTGTGTTGCCTTTTCTGAAAAGCATTCGAAATTCACATTTTACTTGAATTGGAGCCCACCCACTCCTTCATGGCTTATGGTTCTTTCTTTCTTTTTGCTTATGGTATTTTCAAACAAGCTCCAAGATGAACTTTAAAATCCCAAAAACCGGCTGAGCCCTGGTGGCGTCGTGGTTGTGCGTGGGACTGCAGCCCACTGGGATGGAGGTTCAATTCTGGCTCCCAGGAGCAAAAGCTGGGCCTCCTACTCCCACCACCAGAGGGCAGTGATGCCTAAAATTAAAAAAAAAATCCCCCAAACCCCCATCATCTTGAGTAGCCTTCCCTGAGTTCAGGTCAACATAAAAACACGCCGTACCACTCCAGGCCCTCAGTGGCCTGCTCCATCCTTTTCCTGTTCCTAAAGCCTCCTCTTTCATTCTCCTTCATTGTGATTCCAGGCACAGTGAACAACTCTCACAAAGGGCTTTGCATATGTCCTGACGTTTTCTTGCAATACTTGCCATGCCCTTTTCTGTCTCTCCTCACTGTCATTGCTTTGGATCCACTAGACTGTTCTTTTCCTTCATGACAGAAGTGCTCTAGAATATGTCATTCAACTGTGCAGTCTTGCCATTTCTATTATTTTCCCCTGAATTCCCTTTCTATCCTCAGTTTATCCTTTTTGAAAGGTGATCATATTGTATCAAATTGAGAGGGTTTTCCAGCTGCCCTTCTCATGGAAGTGTCAGTGTCCTGCCTACTGTGTGGCACAGAGTAGATGTTCAGTAATGTTGACTGACCAAAAAAATACACATCACATCTCAGGGATTAGAAAAACATATCCATCGGGGCCTTGCAAGACAGGAGGCACATTCCTCAAGGGCTTAGATGCGAATAAATTAATGAATATGTTCTTCTCCGATAAGGAAATGAGCAAGAAAGAATAAGGGAGAAAATGATGGGAAAAGAGGCTTAGCCATCCCAGGGTTTGAAGAGTTAAGGAAAGAAAAGAATAACGCAAGGTGGTCAGATCTATAGTCATATGAAAGAGGCCACCCAATCATCCCTTTAGCTTTGGCTGAAATTATGAGGGGGTTTCAGAGTATTCCTGAAAAAATGCTGTTATCTTTTAATTCCATTTTTCTGTGAATTTAAAAAAAATAGTCTTATTGATATAAAATTCACATATCATATATTTCCAAAGTCAAGTCACTTTTAAAAAGAGCTGTGTATGCAGCATTACAGCGCGTTCCTGTGTGCCCTCCCACATTCATTATTTACTCCCCAGGGTCTCTTCCTAGTCCCTGCTCCCGTGCCCAGTAATCCAATGCATCCATTATTTCCTCTAGGTATACCCTTCTATGTTGCCTAAACTAGAAACCTAACTGCAAAAATAAAAATAATAATAATAGTACCCAAACCCCCAATATCTAAAAAAAAAAATGAAACAAAAAGAAAAATAAATAAAGGACCACCAGCCATACTCAAATAAAAGGCAGAAAGAAAATCTTTGTCATGGAACAAGTGAGGCATATTTAAATGTAGAACAAATTCAGGCTGAGCTAACTGACTAGACACTCCATGAAGTTTTCCAAGGTCCTGGTCATCTAGCTATTGACAGAACTCTGACCTGGCAGGAAGGGTCTTCCTTACTGGGAACAGTAAGGGAACAATCCTTACTGTCTTTCTTTGGCCAAACACATGAGAACCCCGAGATCAAGAGAGGCTTGTGATGCAGTTTGCACTTCAGAGGCGGTGAGCCTTCCCGGTGGATCAGAGCAGTAAGGGGAGGAGCCCAAGCCAGGGCCAGAGAACCCACTGCATTAGCAAGCCTGGCATGAACTAGAATCATGCCTTCAATAGGTGATCAGACGTCCTGCATTTTAACAATTTAACAATGTCCCGTGGTGTTTTAAAATTAAAATAAATATGTTATAATACTATTTTTGCATTCTATGAACATTTTTGTTGCTCCATAAAGAACAAACTTTTAATCAAGAAACCCCCTTACACTCCCCCACCCCTTCCACCCCACCCTCACTTACAATGGTGTCCTGCTTACAATCTGGTCATTTTATAATCATTAGCTTTTTGCCAAAAAGCAGATTTTAAATATTTCTCTAAAAGATATCTAAAAAATCAATGTTATTATGCTAGAAATTCAGAGTAATGAAGAAAGTTAATGGGTTGGTAATAATAAACAATATTTGGAGAGCAACTGAGTTCTATGAAGGCTACCAGCTAAAGGCTGTGATGAATTGGCAGAGCTGTAAGATATGAGTACTTCTTTTCCCAGATGCTGATCTATAACACATCAATAGGAAATAGCTTCAAGACATCGTGCTTGGAACTTTTATTAGGGGTTCTCAAACTACGGTCCTCAGACCATGTGCAGCCCACTGCAGACATTTATCCGGCCCACCAGGTGTTTTTTGCTGCTGTCCTGCTTAGCAGCTGGCTCATTCCTGGCCCGCAGTGAATTTGTTCATTGTTTTGTTTTTGTTTTTTTCTTTAACTGTAGTCTGGACCTCCAATGGTCTGAGGGACAGTGAACTAGGCCCCTGTTATAAAAAGTTTGAGGACCCCTGTTTTAAATAAAGAGTAGATTTAAGAAGTGTAGGTTCAAGGGGATATTGAACACAAAGTAAGCACCAGGTAAATGTTCGATGAATAATAAACGGATGAAGGAGCAAACCAGGAGATGCTTTAGGTGACATGATGAGGAAAGGCAGAATATAAACTTGAGGGGAACTTGAGCTAAACAAAAGATGGGGACTGTCTGCTCCCATAAAGATACTCCATCTCAGAAACTTAAGGAGCAATATTTCTCTGTTCTGGGATGGTTATGCATTGGCATCTTCTTGATGATCTTGACTTTTGTGGTTATTGTCATGCCACATTATAGTAGATTTGTTTTAATGTAAAGCTCTGTGGAAACACAAAGGGAAAAAATTCATTTCTGAGAATTTCAAGATGGTTCCATGAAGATGGTAGCATATGAACAAGTCCTTCAGAGATCAAGCATACTTTTTAAGCATTGTGTGCCCAATAGACATAAGGTGGCTTCAAAGGGAAAAATTTTTTTTGATTTTTTTTTTTAAATTTCACACCTGACATGTGACACACTTCTCACCACATGGTTAGCTCCAGTAAATGGGTAGTGGACCAAATCGAATAGGAAGATAGGGAAAATGGCTAAAGAGAGTGTGTTCAGGGATGCGATAATTTATTCAAGAGACAGCAGACAATCTGGGGGGAGAGGATGGCAAAGAATACTGCTGAAGTGAGAGGCCAGGGCCAGATTGTGGACGGTTCTGCATTGCAGCATGCAGAGCTAGGACTTTCCCTATAGAGAGTGAGTCTCCGATGAAGGAGACAGCATGAAGGACTGTGGTGATGTGCGCTGTGCTTTAGGAAAATGGAAAAGATGCATCAGGTACACTGGTCAGGTGACGCTGTCAGGGCTGAGCACGACGTCCATGTGCTAATGCACTTGCTCCGACAAAATAAAAACATATTGAGAGACTGTATTTAGGGCCTGAACGTGGCTCTGGGAAAGATGCTGCAGTCATTGTCAATCCTGCCATTCAGATCAGGAAATGGGAAGGCACCTACACAGGAATGACTTTACATTGTTCTCCCTGAAAACATGGAAAAATAAAAAAGGATTGATGACTTTAACTAAGGTAGACTACACACACAATAAGTTTAGGGTAAGAGGGAGAGTGGGGGTGAAAAGTAGCAGTAAAAGAAGCCTGAAAGGCAGAGTGGTTGCGCATTGGGCTATGATCCTCCAGGCCCTCAGTTCTACACCACCAGCCACTCTGAGAGAGAAATACAGGGCTTTCTAGTCCCATGCAGTTACAGCTTCAGAAGCTCACGGGGGTAGTTCTACCCTGCCCTGTGCCATCCCTCTGCGTGGGCATAGACCTTGATAGTGAGTGAGTTTTGAGAAAGAGGTACAGCTCAGATGTATGTATGGATGGATGGATGTCAAAATGTAGATGTGGGATTCTTCCACTTAGAGTTAGTTACTGAAACCTTTGACTGTTTCACCCAGGGCCACCAGGGAACACAGTAGAACTTTAGAGGGGCCATTTATTTTTAAGAAGCTGGTGATTGAATTCAAAGCATAGAAAACTTGAGATGGAGAAACAGCCAAGTTCACTGCATCATTACCCCCATGTTTCCCCATGTAACAGAAAACAACGCTCTTGTCTAAATATTACCGGCCAATCAATACCCTCTACCCTAACAAGGACTATTTACTTAGCCCACAGTGTGATTGTAATAAGCAAATGTCTTGCCCATTAAAGCAGGTCTTCTATTTTCTTCAACTCTGCCACACCAAATGCTTTAAACAAGCTAGATGTCGTGGTTATTAGCATAACACTAATTTATAATAACCCGAAATTGAATTTATCTTCCAAGATCTTAATAGAAGATCTTCCTCGGGAAGAAAGCTTTCAGGCTTATCAGGCTTGGAACTGAAATCTATTTACTTTTCATTTGTTTTTCACCCTATCTATTTCAGTCATTTCCCTTTTTAATTATCCAGGATATTTATATGGAAAACAGATCGCCATTGTTTGTCAGATTTGTGGTTGATGTCTTGTTCCCTGCCATCATGTACAGAACTAAAGCTATATTATGATTTATTCTTAGCATATATATACTGTCCCTGGAAATCAATTAGAAGGAGAATAGATGTTAGTGGAGGGGTGGGTTAATGGCAGTGGGTTGTTGTAAGATGTGGGGCTGTCAGGAATGCAGGGCCTTCGAAATTGCTTCGGATCTAAGAGAGATTATTTCAGAAGGAATGAGGAAGTGGAGATAATGTGAGAATTATATGAAAATGCATGAATAAGATCTTCCAAACCAATGTCAAATGTAACAGAGGAGTAGAGGCCAAGTAAGTCAGAAATAGGATTAGACAGGCTTGTTGAGTTCATCTATACCCTCTCTTTGTGCTCTAGGGAGATGAACTTCCTTTCCTTCATAGAATGTTTGGAGACTTTCTTAATTGCCAAGGAAATGTTCAGATGTTCAGGATATAACACAAGAGTCACCAAGCTATGTCTATTGATTTTTAAGGAACCCATGGAGTTAAATTAGAGGTGGTTCTCTATGAAGGTCTGTTCTTACTTCCCACCTTCACCCACACAAGAAACTCAGACCAGAAGGAAAGAGAATGGAGTTCCTAAGAGAAACTCTCACCAAGTTGAAAACATACAACCTGACCCAATGGCTAGAAGACTCAAACTGTCCAGTATTCGATTTCCTGCCAATAAAGACACCCCCTGACATAGTGGCAGGCTCTGGCTGCTGGTAGAATAAGGTGGTTTCAGGTCCAATTCAAAGTTGGTTCTGAGCATCCTTGTATCTTCTTTTCTATATTGTCTGTGGGTTTGTGAAGAAGGTTTGTCACCTGGGCCTTAATTGATCTTCCATGGGAGAAGTTTCTGATGAGCTGACAAGAAAGGTGATTTACTATTTGGCATAGATAAACAGAGTCCTTAAGAGCAGTAGTCTAGACATGGTTTCTAGCTCATGGAAACAGAAAATACTTATAGGAATAGTGACATATTTGACCTCCAGTGCATTGGATTGGAAATCCAATACATGAGACAACTTTTCTTTTAGCCCTGGAATTGCAACAGAAAATAAGAGGTGGGGACATTATAGGACAAGGCCAAACTTCTTGTGAATTAAGCAGGTGGATGCTCAAAGCATAAGACCCTTTACTGAGTTAACACTCACATTGCAAGTTCATGGGTTTAGCTCCTGGACAAGCCCTTACTTGGTCCAGTAAAAAGTCATCTAATATATAATAAGTAATAAAATGTATAGATGGGGCAGGTATCATTTCAACTCCATCGTCTCCATTTTTCTCCTCGTGGCCATATCTCTTCCTAAAGTCAAGAAGAGAGAAAAGAAAGCTGAGAGCCATCTGTGTCTCTCATGACACCCTTGTGTGCAACTCAGACTCTTCTATAGTAGCTGGCGCCCATCTCAGAGTACGGCATAGTGAACAAGAGTGCACGTCTCTTAGTGGTCACCCCACAAATATTTATTAATCACAGCTGCTTCTTGGAACAGTGTGGCTGAAACTCACTTTCAACAAGCTGTTATCTGCTAAAGATTTTAAAAAGAGAGCAGTTGGTCTCCAGCACTAGAGAAAATCAGCTCATCTGTGAAGATTGTTACTTATAAAAATGGTCCGTGGTGACTTTTCAAAGACAATTTGAGACATGGAAGGAGAATCTTTCACCTCCTGACTTCATGCTCACAGGCTTATGTAAAACAAAGAGGTGACATGGTCTTTGGAGCAAGGCTCTGCTCCTTGTCTTGAAATAGTGCTGTAAACAGCTGAGGGGGAGCTTTCAGACATGCTGCGTGGGAACCAGCATCACTGTCAGGGCAAGGATTCCCTTTTCTCCAGCAAAGCTCATTATCATACTGACCTCAGAAGACTTCTGCTTCTGTCCATTGAAAGGAAAAGACTCGGTGAGGTTGTTTGCATCATGGGCCTTGGAGGAGGAATCCCGGCGATAAACTGCCCATGCTTCCCGAAGCACAATTATTTTCTTTCTTTTTTCCTCAGTAGACAGGGATTCCACCTCTTCTTTCATGTTAGTCACCTGCTCCCACTTTGAAAATGTGCCTGTCTCCAGAACCCCTCGGAAAAAGTATTGTCTTAAGGCAGCGGTTCTCAACTTGTGGGTCATGACCCCTTTGGGGTTCAAATGACCCTTTCACAAGGGTCTCCTGATTCATAAAAATAGCAAAATCGCAATCATGAAGTAGCAATGAAAATAATGTTATGGTTGGGGGTCACAAAAACATAAGGAACTGTGTATCAAAGGGTTGAGGATCACTGACCTAACATACAGTGAAATAAATGATATTTGTATCATCTCTTGTTTATCTCCATATAGTTAGTATAGTTTTCTGCACTCTATTTTAGAAAGGATCATAAACTCTGAAATTGACCCTATAGTAAGTTTAGCGGCTTAAAACCCAGCACATTGTCTTCTGCAGGAGAAAAAATTTGGTCTGTGTGCCAGAAGTTGACAATACTGCCTCTGATTTGAATCTTCTATGCTTGAGGTAGAGTTTTCGTGTTGTTCTCTATCTCCCTAATTTGGCACTTTGGGGTCTGAAGGGTGAATATTTTCCAGTGAGCATGGGCATTGTGTTAGTTCAGGTAGACTAGAGGAACAAATTTAAGGACACGCATATGGATGTAAGGGTATGGTTTATATATTACAGAAATAGGACATTAAGAACGCATCCCAATCCAGTCAAGTACAAAGTCATAAATCCGATATTAACCCATATGCCTGGAATCGGTCTATAAAGTCTCTTTCCAACTCATGAAGTCACAGGTCAGTGGGTGCAGAATCCCGGCGCTGGCAGGAGTCTCCCCATGGCTCCTTGCTTTCAGGGCTCAGGGTCCATCAACAGCATGCCGCTCCAGCTTCAGAGGTCTGACTCCATCAGGGCAAGGCTGTGTGGTCTCTCTGATGGCTCCTCCAGCTTCTCAGACACTGCCAGCTTGTGTTTTCCGTGACTCATTGCCTCTGAGACTAACTCCCAACAACTGGGGAAGATAGCTTCTCATCTTCACAAGGGAAATATCATGAGATTTCCCAGAAGTCTCAGGAGAAAGCCATGCCCACACAGAGGCCTCATTGGCTACTCAATGGCTATTTCCAGATTAACAGGCTAGACTCCACCCCTACATTTCAATCATGAAATTAACATAAGCACATGACTGCCACAGGCATTTTATTAAAGAATCTATCATAATTTCAGAAACCTCAAGGAAAGGAGAATGGCTATATGGGGGTGAATACCATCTCTAACAAATGTTTTTTGTATGCTTCTCCACCATTGGCTCCCCTCTCCTTCCTTCCTCTCTTGTTTCTCTCTCTCTCTCTCTCTCTCACACACACACACACACACACACACACACACCAGACTACAAGTTTAGATATTCAAATAAATGTTCCCATGGTTATTTATTGGGAGGTCCTAAAGTCTATGAGCCCCCTCAGTTGTCCTGCTGACAGAGAGAGAGAGAGAGAGAGAGAGAGAGAGAGAGAGACTGGTGAAATGTAGAACCAAACCTTGAACTCTGCTACTAGCTGACAGCCCACTATAGGCTAGCTTTCTGGGGGTGTTCTGCTGATGGCTGGTCTACTGTAGTGTACCTCCTCTTTCTAAGTTCGTACACCTCTATCCCAGACTTCATGCTGTGCCCTTATCTCCAGACCTCCTAAACCAGGGGTCTCTCAGTCGTTGTGGGGTAGTGTGAACATTCATCTTCACCCAGCCTTTTCACTGTCTCTGCCATTGATGAGGAACCATATCTATCTGCCCTTTTCCCACCCCCTTTGTGCTAGAGCAGTAGATCTATGAGGAAACAGGTCGCCCCCTCTGCCTTGTGTTACAATTCCTGCCATCATCACCTCTTCTCTCTGCCTGCCTCTGTCTAGCTAGCACGAGTAATTATAGAACTTAATTGCATTTAAAACACGGTGAGCTATTCAGAGGACAGGTAATATCCTCCAACGGTTGGGGTAGTTTTTATTAGCACAACCCAACAATAACTACTGTTGTCATTAGTCATTGTTGGGTATCACCACAGTCTGTGATAACACTTAAAACGTTGTTAGCAAGTACACAGAACTCCCCACTTGCAAAGTGATCGCCATGCGGAATCACCCGTGCCATTCCCTGTAGGAGAGCGCCCCCTAGCACCTCCACACAGCCCTCCACACCTCCCTGGTGCCATTTCCTCTCCAAGGCTCCAAAGCAGAGTCCCTCCTGATCAGGGTCCACTTACCACATGCAGAGGTCGAACTTCTCCAAGAGCTAGACAACCCAGCATTAAGCTCCAGAGACGTGTTCTTCTGGAGGTCACACAGGAGACTGGGTGGACAGTTGATTGTGCCATAAGCAAAGTGCATTGCTTTCTCTGGGGTCACAACTAAATGAAAAAGCCCGGTTAACTTGGTCAGGTCAACTTAACTTAATTCTCTGACCCTGTTATAGAGTTTCTCTTGGAAGAAGGGCCATAAAAGAGTGGGCAGATGATTTACATTAGGCAACATTTAAAGCTCAAGCATGGTGTGTGTGTGTGTGTGTGTGTGTGTGTGTGTGTGTGTGGTTGTGAGAGAGAGAGAAGAGAGAATATGGCTGTCTAACTGATTTGAGGTTTATGAGGTTCACATCTTAGTTAATGTCTGAAATGAAGAGATTTTGGCTGCTGTCTTATTTGTATTTCATTTGGGTGGCCCACCTTGGCAGTATATCAAAGCTTCAGGCCTTCTTGTTTTTTAAAAGCATTTGCATGTCTGGGAAGAAGGTGGTAGGCTCCTGCAGCAGAACCTGAGTGTATTGCTTAAATCTCTCAGAAGGCAGGGAGGGCGAGGGGGAGGTGTGAGATATTTTAAAAATAAGACATGCTGCTAAATTCCCTGCCAACCTCCGTTCATGCTGAGTAGAGTGTAAGTAGCAAGTATCAAATAGTTGCTCCAGATGTCAGCTATTTAAAGAGGCAAGTGTGAGAAGCTCTGTAGACAGCGCTTGTCAGATTCGGTGACGGTGGTGCTCGTGGTGATGCTGGTGGTGGTCGTGGTGGTCTTGGGAGGTCAATGTCTGTTGGCAAAACTTTTGTCAGCAACCCTTGGAGGGAGAGATGTCTGTGAATTCAGAAAGGGAGGAAAGTTAGACAGGAGAAGAAATACCCTACAAACTCACGAAGTTCATGCTGAACTGTGAGAACAGCATGTGCCTTGCAAATGAACACTGACTGTGAGGGACACCTCAGGGACCCTCCTCCCAGTCACATGGTCATGTGATCCTGGAGAAATGATAAGCCAAGAAAGGGTCGAATGCAATCAATGATTTTTCTGCAACTTCAATTTTAAACTTTCCTCTACTGTTTACCCAATCCAAACAAATGAAAAAGAAGTGGCTTTCTTTCTTTCTTTTTTTGTTTGGAATCCCAGTGGTACATAACTTTTTATTAGTTTTCCTAGGGCTGCGGGAAAAAAATGCCACCAGTTGAGTGGTTCTTAAGACCACTGGTGTACGGTCTCATAGTGCAGGATTGGGATTTTGGTGGCTCATGCTCCTAGAAGCGAAAGAGCTGTCCCTTGTCCTTTTTCTAGCTGCGGGTCCCTGCAGGCATTCCTCGGCTTGCAGCTGCAGCTTCATGTGACATTCCTTCTCTGGCTCCTTGTCTCTGTATATCTTTCTCTTAAAAAAAAAAAAAGAAGGATATGGTTATCGACAGATGGTGTTGAGTGAGTTCCAATTCATAGTGACCCCGTCAGTGGACAGCAGAACAAAACACTCCCTGGTCCTGTGCCCTCTTCAGAGCCGGCACTATGTTGTCGTGCACTCTTGCAGCCCCTGGGACAATCCTCTTGGTTGAAAGCCTTCCTCTGTCTTTCACCTTCCCTCTGCTTTACCAAGAATGATGAGACCTTACTCTATTCCATTATGACCTCATGTGAACTCCACTGAGAACATCTTCTATGACCCTGTATATGACAAGGGTCCTATCCATAGGTGTTGGGCAAGGCCTTCAACATATCCTCCCCCACCCCCTTTATTTGATGGGTGTGGGATGCTGGCATACAAAACAGCCTTCTTGGGAGACAGAGTATATGTATACTAACTGCAGGTAGGAATGACTAGGAGGATGAAGTTGGGTCAGGGATGCTGGTAGTGTTCACAATGTGTGACATTGATATTAGAATCCTTATTACACTAAATTCCTCCCC
Source organism: Nesogale talazaci (assembly GCA_004026705.1). Classification (NCBI taxonomy): domain Eukaryota; kingdom Metazoa; phylum Chordata; class Mammalia; order Afrosoricida; family Tenrecidae; genus Nesogale; species Nesogale talazaci. Next base: position 28,117 of record PVJH01002773.1, read on the forward strand.
ACCAAATGATTTTGTCTTTTCTCTCCCATGTTTTACCCTCTCTGCCATGGGGTATAAACAACCCTGAACCTTCATTTCTTGTACTTAAAACTGGGAAAGAGGTGATGGCTGTCCTTCAGGATCTGCAAAGTTAGGCTTGATCCTTGCACTCAGGTCTAATAGCAGCTGTGTTGCTCAATCCCTACATGTAAGGTTGCCATGGCTCTGAAAGCCAGTTGTGCAGGTTTCATGTGGAAATGAGGTGTGTTCTCACCGCACTATGGATGACCAGAAAATAGTGAGTAACTAGTCTCTCTCGTCCCTGCTGGTCAGAGATGGCATCATACATAATTCCTCTCCATGCTGCCTGTGAAAACCCCAAAGCAGCCACTTACCGTCAGGAAGAAGCAAGCAGACAGGGGGCAATAAAGAAGGGAGTGTGATCAAACAATGGGAGCATTTCTAGAAATGATGCACTTCTTAACCCCGTCCTTCTCCATTCCAGAGTGGAATGAAATGGAGATGTCTTTCTAAATATCCCCAACACAGGGAGATCAGCTGTTCTTAAAATAAGCGGGCTTGAAAGACGCTATGATCATGCATTTTGTGTGCGTGCTTTGTTTTTGTTCTGTCCCCTCATTTTCTTTTCTGGATTCTTCACGCAGCCTCCCAGGTTGAGGCACTTGCAGAAAGTGATAAGCGACAACACAAGGGTCCAGGGAAGAATGGTGGCAACGTGTAAAATGACTCCTTCATCCCGTCCTCAGTCTGTCCCTTGGAAGAGCTGTGCGACCTTGAGCTGTTGTTCTTGTGAAGTCAGGGAGGCTGGGTGGCAAAATGAGCAGGGTCCCTTATCTGCTGCTCACAGTTACAGGAGCGGGGAGGAGGGGATTCTTCTAAGCTCTGCCTTCCAACATTTCTTTCTTCATTCAGATGCACATTGTCTCGGACGAAAATAAAACCAAACCAAAAAACTGTCTTTCCAATAGAGAACTTGCTCTATAGTCAGTCTTTATAGTTCTTGGGTGTTTCTTTAAAATTCTTCTCTGCAGGAAGATTTATTGTGGTTTCCTTTTAGTGTTTGCTCTCTCTCTCTCTCTCACACACAGGGGCTTCAAAAAAGTTCATACTTATATGGATACAAAATACAATGAAATATTCCCCCAAACTTCCAGAAGTCCCCCTGTACACACGCACATTCTTTCTTTAAGTCACAGTATTGACGGTCCTGGACTGACAGGAGAGTGCATCCTGGGGTCTTCTGGATGGAGCACTAGACAGAAGGGTTAGAACTTGAAAAGAAAGCCAATTCTGTTTCCCCTTCTGCCGCTCACCCTGTTCTCTGCCGCCCTTCACGGTGTCTCACTCCGTGGAACTAGAGGGTAACTGCTGATAAATTTAAATTCTGCAATGACACCAGTTATGGTGTGCCCCAAGATTCCCTCAAGCCTGATGAAGGCTTTTCTTATTATTTAATTTACTTCATTTCACACATTTCTAATGGCTGTGATGGGTGAATATTATCACTCTCCAAGGTTTACCTCTAAGGCAAACCAGTCAAGAGTAAATACATATGCCGCTATGTTTCCAGAGGGCTTGGGTGGCTACATGCTCTGTTTCAGAAGGCGAGAGAAATATCAGGTCTTGTTAGACATGCTGGACCTAGAGATGTCTTCAGAAAGACATTGTCTCATTTCATTCCACTTCGCAATGGGGAAGGATGATGTTAAGAAGTGTGCCATCTCTAGAAATGACTCGATATTTCGGAGAAGCAAACACATAAACCCTGGGATGTCAGCAAGCAGGGAGGAGAGCATACCTTCGCCGAGCAAGAAAAAGAAAATTATTAATTTCAAATGAAAAAGTCAATGGAAAAGATAATATTCCCCCACAGAAAGCCCACAGAACTAGGCTAAACCAGAACAGGGACGGACTCCTGTTGGGAATGCTTTTGACAAATCCCTCCCCCTCACCCCCACAGCCACCCACAGGATAGGTGTATATCGTCTCTGCATGATTTCGTATCTGGTGCTATTCTGCACTTCTCACTTTGGGGGCTGCATTCCTCCGCATCGTTGCCACGTTGCAAAAATAGAAAGCCCGATATCATAGTCATACCGCCACCCCACTTGCCGCCTACAGCGTAACAGGAGAGCAGGCAGGCCTCGGTTTTCAAAAACGGTTGTATTACAAAAGTTCCTTTCTAAATTCACGGAGCACAGACTATGTTTGCCCAGAGGGAAAATGTGGAGTTCTATTTCCAGACTTCAAATATCGAGTAAACTCCGAACATCCCGATATCCTAGTCTGGAGCGTCTATGGGGAAGTACTCGGCGACATAGACAAGGCTTGCGGATCACTGGGATTCCGTCTTTGGATACCGACGACACTTCGCTCGCCACTGCGGCTCTGATACCAAGACCCCAGAGACTTACTCACTGTCTGCGGAGACTCAGCATGGCAGTTCTTGCCTTTCTGAGTGAGACTGGAGGTTAAGTGAGGCCTGGAAGGCAAGGAAGGGGCTCCAGCTGGGAAAGAACAGGGAGAGGTCCTGAACCGGACTGTTAGGATTAGGGAGTGTCATAGGAGGACTAGGGGTAGGGAGACAAACAGGAGTCAAATGGTCGCTTAAAAGTAGCTTGGCAAAGCAGAGCAGCCCCCATTGAATAGCCTTTGTTGACTACACAACCTGGTCTGTGTCAGAAAGGACAGCAAATCTGAGAGACGCTCATCCCTGTGGGGTGAGGAGGCAGATTCCTACCTGGGTTGCTGTCATGAAGTGAATCTGTTCCTGGAAGGCTAAAGAGTCAGTAAGAGCATTGTGAGGGGGGGAGGGGGGGAATCATTCTGACTTGATGGTAAAGAAGCTTTGTGTTAGCCTGGGTAGACTAGAGAAACAAACTCATAAGCACACATATGTATATAAGAGTTTTATATAAAGGGTAATTTCACATTAATAAACATCCTAACGCTGTCCAGTCCAAGGTCTTAAGTCTGATATTAGCTAATGTGTCCAATACCAGTCTATAAAGTCCTCTTCAGACTCATAAAACATGTGCAATGGTGTCAAATGCAGTGATGAGCAAAAGCCAGCATATAGAAAGTCTTTGGATCCAGGGGTGTTGTAAGCATCTCAGCACTGGCAGGGGTCTCCACGTGGCTTCTCTAGGTCCAGGTTTCTGGCTGCATCAGGGTAAGGCTATGTGACTTCTCCTCAGGAATGTATCCAGGGTGCCAGCCATGTTGGTCGAGTACTGAGCATTGTCAGTGGAAAGTCCCCAAGGAAGTGAACTGAGAGAGACAGTGTCTCTGACCTCCAAGAAGGAATTATCACATTTCCCAAAATTCTCAGGAAAAGGTCATTCCCACACAGAGGTCTCATGGACTAGCTCCAAATTGACAGGATAGACTCTCCCCCTACATTGTTAATCCTCAAATTGACACCAGATTAGGTGACTGCCATAAGCATCTCATAAGAGAAGAGGGGACTGAGCTTGGTCTGAGGCCTTCACTTCCTCAATACAGTGAACACAGAAGGAAGAGGGTGAGTGAGGTCAAAGCCGAGTAAAGAGACGAGTGTAGGAGAAGCACAAAATGCCCGTAGGGGGAGAGGAGAGTTGAGGGAAGAGATAGAACTCCTTCCACATTGGATGCCAATGAAATTCCAGTCTGTAAGAAAGTGGTCATTCCAATGGATAGAAGTGAGACTGGGAGAGGAGAGAGGAAGGGGCTGAGATTTCAATAATCTGGCTGTTGGAGACAGTGCTTGCGAAAGACTTTTTAAATCCCCATTTCTTTTATTTCCTTCTTCCCAAATAGCAGCAGCCTAGTGTCTGATTCTCAGATGTTAAACCTTTGGGAACAAGGAGAGATGAAGAGTCTGAAACTCAGACAGTCACAGCAAGGAGCCACAAAACCACATGCTAAATGCACTGCATGAGTCAAGTTGACTATGAGCCATACCAACCATATAGGTCAGGGTGGCACTTCCCCTGTGGGTTTCTGAGGCTATTTTTAAAAAAATAGTGCTGGAAGCTTCATTTTCCTACCTGTAGTGGCTGATGGGATTTTGAACCACGTACCTTACAGTTACAAAACCAAAGTGTAACCTTTATACCAGCACTACCTAAAAAAGGACAGTTTTGGAGTTGACTTGGAGGGATCCAAATGCTAGTTAATTGTAGGAGAAACTGAATCAGTAGGAATCACCTGGCCCCTGTTTTCTGTATCCTCCCTGCCCCATACACTCAGAAGCAACACTCTCACATCTCTAAGGTACAGCCCTTTTATAACCAAATAATGTTCTGTTAAGAATTTTTCTTTCATAGCATATCTTCAGTAATACAAGATATCCCGAAATCAAGGGGTGAAAATGGGGATCTGAGGCAATATAGTTGTTGCTGCAATGATGAGGGATAAAAGTGTCCCATGTGAATCTGGCAATAGGCTTGGTAGAGAAAGGCTTGTTTCTTGAGATTCACACAGCTATAGAGGTCCCTACCAGGATGCAGCTTGTACTGTTAGTGGGATACAAGCTTCCCAAGAAATCTGAAGAGCTGATAGTAGGTGATATGTCACATGAGAGAGTTAAAGCACTACAGTAGGGATGCAGAAAAAGAAGAATCCTCTCAGATGTCTGACAAAGCATTGGTTTCTGTTAAAAGTAGAAATGACCCTTTCTGTTTAAAGGCATAGAGAAGCAGACAGATGCAGATGGAGTCAGTCACTCTGACTCCAAAAGTGCTGCATAGACAGGACACCCTTCCAGGCAGGAAGAAGTCTACATATTCTGGTGAAGGCAAAAGGCAGTTGGCATTTCCAGACACCTGGAGAGGGTGGCTATCGCCTTCGTCAATGTCAGTGCTGACAGCGGCAAGCAAGGGAGGAGGTGGGATGTGGTCAGTCTCCACCACCTCTCTTGGCCTTCAGGGATTGCATGTTTGATTCTCATTGCAGTTTAGTTGGTTGCCTAGCTAGAGTTAAAAATTAAAAGGTTCAAATACCAGAAGTGTGTTCACCTATGTGTCAACGTGTGCATGTCTGAGACTTCATGGACAGCCTTCAGCCGTAATTATCAACTAAAGGGGAAATGAAATTTGAGTCACTCTTTGCTCTTGGACCATTCCCCAGGTGGAAGCAAAGTCCTAATACTCAGATGCATAGGAAGTTGCTAACTCTACAAGGGAATACCCCCCCCCCCCAAATCTGGAATTGCACTAGATCAAGCAGAGCTTTGGGAGTATATACATATTTTTCCTGTTAGGTGAGCCTCAAGCAACTCTCTCTGAGTTAGTTCACCCAGTGGCATTTCTTGGGAAGGTTCTCTCTGGTCACAGTGAATTGTTTCATGAAAGTCGTTTCATTCAAACTTTTTTTTTTATGATGGCCAATTTAAGAGAACAGTATGGGGATGTGAAATTTGGTTTCCTACTTTGGGAAAATGCCAAAGAAACTGTTGTGATGTTGAACACAGCTTACAACCTTCCTTCAACCTCGATGCCATCCTCCTCTTCTTTTAATCCAGGTTTTCTGATGATCTGTCCAGCATAAAATCTGAGTAAGCATGGTGAGAGTTCACAACTACCTCTTTCTTGTTCCACGGAGAGGCTCCACATGATTACAATCAAGTGCTCTGGAATTCCGATTCTAACAGTTGTCCAGAGTTTACTATGATCTACCCTGTTGAAAACCTTCATATAGTCAATGAAACACAAGTTAACCTCTTTCTGGTATTCTCTTATTTCAGCCAAACTCCATCTGACACCCACAAGGATATCCCTCCTTCTGTGTCCTCTTCTGAAGTCTTGCAGGACATCCTGCAGCTACGTATCAATGGACTGCAGCAATCATTGTTGAATGATCCTTAGCAAAATCTGACTTGCATGTGATACCAATGATATTCTATAATTTGAGCATCTTGTTGAGAGTCATCTTTGGAATGGTACAACTATGGATCTCTTGTAATCAGTTGGCTAGGTAAATGTCTTCCAAATTTCTTGGCATAAACCAGTGAGTGATGCCAGTGCTTCATCATCTTGTCAAAACATTTCAAGTGCTATTCAATCAATTTCTGCAGCCTTTTAGCTAATGCTCTTAGTGCAACTTGGACCTCGTCCTTCAGTGCCATTGGTTCTTATTTATATGCTTAAAATAGTTGGAGGTGGATGAGTTCTTGATGGTCCAATGATTCTGTATTCTTTTCATCTTCTTTTGATGTTCCCTACATTATTGAATATTTTGTCAATAGAATCTTTCAACTCAAGGCTTGCATTTTTGCAACTCTTTCAGTTTAACTATTTCAGTTAAAAATATACTAGGTTTGATTTTTCCTGTTTTGGTTTTTAACTCTAGGTCTTTGCACATTTTATTCTAATATTTTAGTTTGTCTTCCGTAGCTGCCCTTTGGAATTTTCTGCTCAGCTTTTTTTACCTCATCATTTACCTTAGCTACTCTATGATAAAAGTAAGTTGTGAAATGTTTCTGACATCCACTTTGGTCCTTTCTTTCCTTCTGCCTTGTTAGTGACATTTTGCTTTTTTCATAAACGATGATGTTCTGAATGCCTTCCTATAGCTCATCAGGTCTTCTGTCATATTGTGTAATGCAGCAGTTCTCTTCCTGAGATCTTCTTCACTTGGTGGTTCCCTTCCACCATCAGCCCCTGGTCTGATGCTGCACATGTTGACCTTCTCCCTGATCTCTTTCCATAGATTTAGTCCATTTGACTTATGCGTATTCCATCTGGAGAAACTCTTTAGTGTTGTTGAAAAAAAGTTATTTGCGATGGACAAGTCCTTCATCTTGCAATGTTCTACTATGATCTCCAGCTTCATTTCTATTACCCAAACCACACTTCGAACTGTTTCTTCCTCATTTCCAATTCTTGCATTCCAATAGCCAAGGATTATCAATGTATCTTGATTGCATGTTTAATCAATTTCCAACTGAAGACATTTATAGAATTCTGCAATTTCTGGATCACTAGATTTAGAGGGTGTACATAAATTTGAATAATAGTTGTATTAATCAGATTTCCTTGTGTATACATAAAATTTATCATAGATAGCATTGCTCTTCAAGGTAAGTCTTGAAATACCCTTTTGGTAATTAATGCAATCATATTCTTTTTCAGTTTGATTCCAAGTATAGTAAAACCATGTGAATTTCTAATTCACAATATCCAGTACCAGTCCTTTTCAGCTCACTAGTGTCTAAAATATAGATCTTGATGGAGTCTATTTCATTTTGTTTGTGTGTTTGTTTTTTAGGGGGACATCACTGCTCTCTGGTGGTGGGAGCAGGAGACTCAGCGTTTGCTCCCAGCCTCTGTTGGAATTGAACCTCCATCCCAGTGGGGCGCAGTCCTGCACACAACCACTATGCCACCAGGGCTCAGCCTGTCTATTTCATTTTTTAATGATTTCCAAGTTATAGACTCATAATTAGTAAATTCCAAGTTCCAATTATTAATCGATGTTTGCAGCTGTTTCTTCTCATTATGAGTCGTGGCCCATCATCACATGAAGATCCCTAAGGTCTTACTACCTCAGACATTATTCCAACAAGGTCATCATGGTCAACTCTGCATTGAGGACGCAGTTCTTTCTCAGTCACATTGAGTGTCTTCTAGCCAGAGGGCCTCATCTTCTGACACTAACTCTGACAATGTTCTGCTGCTATTCATTAGACTTTCAGGAACCGACACTGTTTCTGTGCTGTCCATAGGGTTTTCCGTGACTACTTGCTTGGATGTGGATAGGCTATTCCTTCTTTCTATATACTCAGCATCTCTCATGGTACAGTGGGTTACATGTTGGACTCTCAAATGTGAAATCAGCTGTTCCAAACCACCAGCAACTTTACAAGAGAAAGATGAGGCTTTCTCTGCCCATAAAGTTCAACAGTCTCAGAAGCCCAAGGGGTGAGTTGTACTCTGCCCTGGGGGGCCATGATGAGTTGGAATAGGCTTGGTGGCAGTGACTTTTTAAAGAATACTTGATTGAGTTGAAAAATAACAGTGCCCAACCCTTCAATCTCACTAAACGTGCTAAAATTTCACTTCTGTGTACTCACTGATACAATTTGGAAAGTGGGAATATTTCTCTGACCTAGATGATCTCCTTGAAATATTACATTTGGATGGCATGAATGTCCAAATGGTGTGAGCATGTTTGTGCATGTATTGCATTCACTAGGAACCAGAGATAAGCAAGAAAGTATTACCCATCACATCAGAAGGCAAGAGATATTGATCTTATGCTTACTGGTATATTTTTGTACAAGTTGAGTAGGTTGATTATATTTTGAGTAGGTTACCTTTTTAGGATTTAGTTTCTTCTTCTGTAACATCAGGGACTTGACTTCATCAGTGATTTGTAAACATTTGGAAAGGGGGGAATGGGTCACTCACTCCTTTGAAAATCTGAAAGAATATTATGTCTTGCTTTTCAAAAAGAATATTTTATACTTCAGCAAAATTCCTTATGAAGTTTTTGGAAGGCCTTTGTTCCATCAGGCCAGAGTGCGTGTGCACTCTACCTTTCAGGCATTATTCACATAGAATGTAAACCACAATCCCTTGGAACTGTTCAAAGAGGTAGCTTTCTTTATGAACATTACTTAAAATCCAAGGCTTAGAACTCTTGGGTCAGGTGATCTCTGATTATTTCTAACTTGGAAAATCTCAGTTTCCATAAATACCATTATTATTATCAATAACTTCAAACTGATAAGCACATTGCAGTGGTTAACAATTACAAGACTGGAAGCATCTTAACTTCTTTCCAGTTCCTTCCGTGTCAAAAACACACAAACACAACCACCTCACACAAATTACAAGAAACATGGTGGTTTTCAAAGTGGGGATTTATTTTTCATAGCCCGAATCTACTTATAACTTTTCATTAAAGGGGATACTTTTACAGTTTAGTTAGTATTTTTAAACTTACGTTTCAAAAACCTAATGTTATACAAATATATTAACTTTGTTTTGGAATTTGTCATCAAGAGTCCTGATCACCTGCTGTATATACTTGGGAAGAGAATAAGTTCTCACTTACTCACTGTCACTCCAGTTCTAGAGGTACCTAATGACCCTATAAGAGAGGCTAGAGCTGCCCCCATGGTTTCTGAGACCGTACATCATTACAGGTACAGAAAGTCTGATCGTTCTCCTGCAGAGCAACTGGTGGGTTTGAATCACACAGTCTGCATTCAGCAGTCCAACTTGTAACACATCGTGCCACCAGAGCTCCTTAGGGATAGAGTTAGGGGAAATACATTTTTTTATAACCCAAACATGTTTTTTTGGGTTCTTCCTCTTCTTTCTTGTGGGTCATGCACACAGTCATCTTCAAAAGAGATGAATCAAGCAACCAAAAGTATCTTCCACATCTGGTAGGTAGGGGTGGGGGCAGTTGGGGCTGCTATTTCTGATCTCCATTTAACTGTAGTGGGAGAGCGGGGGTGGAGAAGAAAAGGCCAATCATTTCTTGTCCTTTATTTTCTTTATTGTGGCTCCCCCGGTGCTACATTTAGCAACCACCACTCGCTGAGTAACTCTTCATGTAACAACCACTCTACAACCCACCCCCAGATCCCCTAGCCCCAGGAACTAAAGAGGAGATGTTCAAGGAGAAGAGAATTAGGAAACTGGTAGACACTTGTTATTCTTAAAGTTTCAGCAGGACTTGATGACCATTTCCTGGACTTCACTGGGAGTCAAACCTGGGAATTAGTGGTAATTAAAGACCTTCCTGGAGATACACAGCACCACCCAATATCATATTGCCCCTTTTTTTCTTGCCTTGGATGCTCTGACCTTTCTCTCTCTTCAGCTTCTGTACACAGTCAAGGTATACATTTTAGGAAATTACATCCATCAGGCATGATGGCTCCCTCTGCAATGCTTTACTCCCACGCAGGCACACTCCCTTGGATGAAATGGCATGCTCTCTGCTGGAATTGGGCTAAGATATATGAGCTGAAGACTTCCTCTCTCCTCCCACCCCCACCTCTATCACCACTTTTCCCACGTGATGTCTTCCCTTGATTCCTAGGGAAGCTATCTAAATACTTTGTTATCTGTCCTCATTTACTAGAAATTAGCAGGTGGGTGGTTAGTCAAGCCAAGTAAGTGAGTATGAGCAGTGTGGCAGGAGGAAACCATAGTAGGTAAAAGCATACCAGCAGATGTTATCATTCTAATGTTGCACAGCTTTTTAGCTAAAAACAAAACCAAAAAACCCTGAGGAGTCGCAGAGGAAAAAAGTGTGGCAAATCCTTTTTTTTTTTTTTTTTTGGATTCAAGTTGTAAACATACACATTTTTTTTCTATATCTTCCTTTTCTGACTTAAAATCAAGCTCTATGTGTACCCTGGTTACCCAGGAATTTATCACTCAGCACAAAGTCCTCTACTAATATATTCTTTTTTTGTTTTTTGTGGCATTTTTTTGGGGGGGGGCATCACTGCCCTCTGGTGGGAGTAGAAGGCCCAGCCTTACTCCTGGAGAGCTGCTGCTGGATTTGAACCTCCAACCTAGTGGGCCGAAGTCTCGCACACAACCACTACGACACCGGGGCTCAGACCTATTATATTCTTTCCAGGAATTTCACATTAACAGAGCTAAGTTAAGGACATTGGATGTACTTTTCCCTGTTCAGGCATTTGCTTCCCATGATGAGCAGGAACTTTTAAAATTATAATGGATTTGTCACAATCTTGCTTGGAATTTTGAGTAAAATACGGCCATCTCAGGAAAGGTACATCCTTTCTATTCATAAAATAGTAATAAGAATGGTGCAAGTGTCCTGGGAACTCCTTCTGATCTTGAAAGAGAATGGAACAACACCTGGCACGTGCACATACACACATACACACACACACTCACACACACAGAATTTAGGGACCATTCACAATGGAGATACCACCACTAAATATATTTGTCTATGTTTATCAAGACCCTAACAATTTTGTGGCCAACTGGAATATCCACTAACTGAACATATATTCTTCAGAATGTGTTTATTATTCTTATATAGTATCAAATTTTGCATTTTTTATGTATTCTTGGGAAGAATGGAACACTGTAATTACTACAGATACATCCATTATTTCTGGCCTGTTAATTATATTGTGTAAATCAACTACAAGTTAACCACTTTGTTCTCAACTTTTCCTATTAGTATTTGCAAGAAGGGTATGATAAAAATGTTGCAGCATGGTTCAATAATTCAACAAAGAGCTATTAAGTCCTTACCATATGCCAAGCTTTGTTCTAAATTCTGTAGAATCAGCATGATAAAACAAAGCATCACAAAGCATCTATTCCCATGGCACATACATTCTCATGTGGCTTTTATTATGGATTTGTCATTGTTTCCAGTCCATTAATATGTTTTATCTATTTGAAGCTATGTTATTAGGTATATATTAGTTCAAAACTATTATATATTCTCAGTGAATGATTTTTACTCCAGATGAAATATATATATACATTTTAGGAAATGTTTATTTCCTAAATGAGCAGTACAGAGGGCTCAGTTCAACTCACTTTTGTGTAACAGTTAATATAATAAGCAATTAATATACATTTACCAATTATTCATTGATTCTGACATGAGGCAGAGAACTAGCTAAAGCAGCCACACGATGGTTTGTTCACTAGAGAGCAAGAGAGATGGAGGGGGAGAGGGGAGTGGGCTTGCAGAACCATTTATCTCATTGCCTTCCAATCAAATTGCAACCCGATTAATCCCACATGTCCCTATTGGCTAGGTTGGCACAGTAAACCCATCACATTGCATCCCTTTGGAACTAGGCCCACCAGGTCTGAAGAGTCACGTATCTGTTCATATTTTTTATGAAGGGAGAAAAGATGCTTTTATTTCTCTGTAGTTATGCAATCTTAGTTTTAACAGCCAAATTGCTTTTATAAATAACATAGCTGGCAATTATTAACCCAAATAAAACAGACACAGAAATGCCCTAGCCCACATAATTGGATCTGACTTATCCCTGGAATGGGGCAAATAGGAAGCCTATTTTAACAGCCTATGAAAAGATGACCTGGAAAATGTTTACATCATATAGAATTTAGCAACAGTAAGAGCACTGGGAGCCTTGTCAGTAGGTAGTTGGGCTGTTAACCTGAAGGTCAGCAGTTCGAAACCAGGAGCCTCTCCAAGGGAGAAAAGCAGGGCTTACTGCTCCCAGAATGAGCTAGCCTTGCAAACTCCGAGGGGCAGTTCTACCCAGTGAGATGGCCAGGAGTTGGCATCTAGTCAGTGGCAGAGAGTGAGTGGATTTAGAGTCCCTACAGTGGTTCAGAGAACAGACCGAGCAGATACATGGCTTGGGTGCAAATGTGAGCGTGGTCACTTAGGAGCTAGTCAGTGTGAACAAGTCCTGATCTTACCTCCTTTACGCTGATTATAAATTCCTCATCGATTTGGACTCACAGCAAGGCTAGGATGATACAGGGGGGTAGGGCAGAGGGGCAATGCTTCATAGGGTTTCCCAGGTCATAAGTCTTCATGACAGTGGGCTGCTCTTTCTTGCTCCCATAGACTGGCTGGTAAGTTCAAGGCACCAACCTTTTATGGAGCACCCTTGTGATGAACCGCTTCGCAGAGGCTCTTTGTGTCAGACACAGCGAACAGTAATCCAAGCTGTCAATGCTTGCTCCATTGCAAATGAGACTTTCTTAAAGCCACGACAATTGAGTTCATAGTAGTAGGCGTGACCCTAAGAGTAGTAGCTTTATTAGCAGTGATGATGGTAAAGACATGCTTACTTGGACTTACCCATTACTTACCACTTCTTTTGTTGGCCATTGATTTTTGTATATTATTTCTTTTGTCAGAAATCATTTTCTTAATTTTCATCCTTTATTACAGTGGTTTCTCCTCAGCCTGTGGTTCACGGTCTCTTTGAGGGTCAAAGGACCCTTTCACAGTGGTTGCCCAATTGATAACAGTATCACAATTACAGTTATGAAATAGCAATGAAAATAAGTTTTAACAAACTCAGGAAGCATTGAAGACACTTGCTCTTCTTTGCCATAATTTGGAATACAGCCATATGGCCAATTGATTGCAAGAGATTTTGTACCTATTCCAATCATAGGTGACACAATGAAAGATGATCAAACTCACAAACAATATCATTGTTCTCACATGCAAGTAAAATTTTGCTTAATATCATCCAACAATGGTGTAGCAGCCCATTGATAGGGAACGGCCACAATTTTAGATCAGATACAGAAGAAGACTTGGGGTATGGGTTTCTATGAGTCAAAATCAACTCAAGGACACCTATCAGCAGTGACCGCAAGAACTTCTCAGACAACACAAGCAGGTACTATTTATTTGTTTCCCATTCGTCTTTCCCATTTCTTTCCCATTCATCTCCACCGTCTTCCAACCTGAGGACCTCATATTTCAGCACTGCATCAGACAGTGTTTGACTGCTATTCATAAAGTTTTCAGGGGCTAATTTTCCAGAAAATGTCTGAATGCTTCCCTGAGCAAAATACTGAATGATAATAGAGAAAGCATAAAAATAGCCACTGAACCAAATGGCTGAAGGGTAGCCATTTCCAGAGGGAGTTAACATATGATCAAGAGCAAGAGTATAGAAGGAAGCTCAAACAATGCTGACATTAGCAAAAACAAGACTCCCTAAATTGACTAAATAATGATTGAAATATTTCAACCAACTAACACAACACAATAACTACTCACTGGTCTATGCCAAGAAATTTGGAAGACAGCTACCTGGTCAACCAACTGGAAGCAATCTATGTGTACCTACCTTGAAGAACAGTAATCTAGCAGAGTGCAGAAATTATTGAACAAAATAATTAATTTAGAATATGCTTTGGCCAGAGAACAAAGTAGTTGTGCTCTGGGTCCCACTAACTTTAAAATACATGCCTTTACTTTAGGGAACTTATTTTTCATTGCCAGTCTACGAGTTTTCCTTACCAGGAAGGAAAGAACAATAGAGCAAGAAAGTCAAATTATTCTTTCCATAGCAATGAGCTCTTCACCAATGCAAATGCCCTCTTGGGTCACAGGAACAGCAGCTGTGGAGGTGTTGCTAATGTGGGGAAAACACAATTTTGATATTTAAAACTAAACATAATATTATTAATACTTTAGAGGCAAATTGTGCTGTAATGCAGTAATTAAAATTTTAGTTTTAGTATGGAAATACTGCTTAGTAGTCTTGGATTATTTTTATGGCCCTCTATACCTCCTTGTTTCAATGTACAATGGTTTCATGAATCAGAGTATGTGACCCTGTTTAAAGTAAACCAGGAACTGAATTTAAGTCTCAAAAATGGCCACTCAAGTAAGTACAGAGGGATCACAGCAAAATTTTTACAAATAAAATTTTATTAGTGTAATAGATGCTAAAATATAAAGCAAATTTAAGGGTAATTAACCAATCTTCTTATGCAGAGTAAGATGGGAACTACAAGACCTCCAGCAGGGAGTCTTTGCTTAGACACTCCCCTGGATAAGGGACTTCACAAGACATCTCTTCTGATATCATAATCACTTCAAATGTTGAAGAGTTCTTGATCATGAGATGGTCACAGAGTTAGGTTTTTGGTTTCTTAACAGGCAGAATGTAGTTTCTCTTGTATAATAATAATAAAATGTCTAAATTCTATTCTACACACATCTACTTTTTTTTGTTGTTAAATTTGAGATTACAGCTAATGACATCAGTGGCTATTTATTAGTGCAAAAATGTTTTCTACTTTCCCTGGGGAGGCATTACTCATGCCTTCAGAGGTTAGGCAACTTGTCCAAGATTATATAATTATTAGATAGTAGAGCAGGGATTAAAATGTAATCTGTTTGACCCTAGAAGTCAGGCTGGGGCTGAGCCCTGGTGGTGTAAGTAGTTGAGTGTGAGACTGCGGCCCGCGGTTCAAATCCAGCAGTGGCTCTCAGGAGCAGCGCTGGGTAGCTCCCACGACCACTAGAGGGCAGTGATGCCCCCCCTAAAAAAAGTCAGGCTGTTGACCACTCTATGAATCCTATAAACCATCTGATAGCCACAGAATGTGACAAATGTTAGTAGAAAAGTGCTTCAGGAAGGTAGGAAAGAACAGTTATCATCGAAATCAAATATTGTAATTGTGCCTATTAAGTACATCATGTTTCTGCTAACAATGACTTTTTTGTCAGTGCCCCCTGACCTCACCTTCCATTTAAATAAATGCAAACATATCAATAACCTTCTGTGATTCCAACTCATACGGACTCTACTGAACAGTAGAACTGTTCCTTAGCATTTCCAAGACTATGTATTTGCTAAAAGAGACAGCCTCATGCTTTTTTCCCATGAGTGACTGGAGGTATCTGAACCATTTACCTGGAAGGGAGTAGCTGGCTCAATGTGAAACCCGCTGTAGGAGCTCCTTCAACAGAACTAGGGAATGTCCTTATTACCCATCTTCCAATCATTGCTGGGGCTGTTCAGATAACACTTTGTACCTCCTGTTGCAAGGACATTCCTCTCATTCCCCTCCCAGATTTCTCTGGCAAATGAATCTAAGGCTATATAGTATCGAGGACAAAATGGCCATTTATTTTAGATCACTCTTGCTCTATCCTAGGTGATGTATTCTTCATGGAACAGCGAGACAGACACTAGAGTGAGATGGATGCTTGAACTATGATGTTCCTGGAATTAAATGATAGTCTTAGGAATTGAACTCAATGGGTATTTTGATATCTAGAAAATGATTACAGGAAAGAAATTTAACAAAGAGAAACTATGTCATGACTCCACTGTTTTGATTAATATGCTACTCATTTGACATCTTTGAATATGGCAACCCCATCATTTGATATAAAAATATGTGGCTTTCAAGATGTGAATTTCCACCCCCTTCTTTCCCTCTCTTTCTTCTCTCCCCTTATTTTCTCCCCTTTCTTTTTATTCTCTGGTGAAATACATCTTTTGGTTGAACTAATAAGCTTCTTTTCTGAGTCTATCAGGCTTTATTAGTCTAAATTCAGTGAAAACCATTTGTCTCCTTTAAGAAGCCCCCGGTGGCTGACTTGGCCCTATACTGATCTTCTTCCCATCTCTCTCTGCCTAGTGAAACCGTTCAAGGTTTGGTTAACAAATAAAGCAAAACAAAAACCTCACTGCCATCGGACCAATTCTGATTTATAGCGACCAAAGTTACCAAGCCTGTACATCTTTTTGAGAGCAGACAATCTCTTCCTCCCGAGGAATAAGCTGATGGGTTTGAGCCACTGACCTTGGAGTTAAGATTCCAATTCTTACCAATAGCGTTGTCCGGGTTCCTTGGTTCACAAGAGCAAATACCAATTTGCAATCCTCTTTGCAAATTCATTTTTTTTCTTTCAGTCCTCCAAACAAGTTTGTGAAGCAGGCATTCTTGTGGTTCTCCTATCAAGAAACAAGAGTCTTTAAAGTAGCTTGTTCAAGGCCACAAAGCTGCTAAGTGACGGACCCAGGATTTGAACTCTGATCCTTTCACATTCAAGCCATATGTCACCCGGTTGGCCATGTCTTTCTGAGATCGTTTCCTCCCTTCAGGGGGTAACTTGTTTTCTCTCTACTTCTGTGTACTTTACTTATGAGATCACATTGTATTTGGGGAATTGAAGATATTTTGGTTTGCTTCATTTGGCGGTGGGGTTTTTCCTTCTAGACTATAAACTTTTGTAAAGACCTGTTCTGCTTTCTCCTATTCTTTATCACCTTGCCCTGCTACTTCACCCAGGGCTTTGCCTATAAGCATACAGGTGATGTTCATGGGGTAATGGATTGCTGCAGCAAAGTGAAGAGTGGTGAGACCATGTTTCTGTCAATACTTGGTGGGCCCTCCTTTATTGCTGCACTCACAATAACCTAGAATGTGTAGAATAATCATGAAATACTAAATGTCTGGGGATCTGACTAAATGGTTTAGAAGGTATCTATCTTAGAAAGAAGACTGAGATTGTTAATTTTTTTTAAAGCGGAGAAAATACAATGAGTAAACAGAGAACTAGGAAGAAGAGGGAGCCAGAGAGCACATCCACATCCAAGAGTTCCTCAAGGCAACATCCATGCTGCCCTGTGGCCATATTGCTTGTCATGTAATGCGGGTGTTCAGTAGCCCACAGCACCTGATTCTGGGACCATCTTGAGTCCTTCTTCTGCGAACCGACCAGAAGAATCATTATGAGAAGGATGCAGAGAGGTGGGTCCCCCTTCTATGGAATGTGTCATGTAGCAGTCGGGGAGACCTTCCATTCAGTGTGTCTGGGGCATGTGTTTGTTTCCTCACTCCCCTGTGTAGGAAGAAGAGAAAATGGTCTACCAGAAACACTTTCAAGAAGGTGTCTACAGAGAAAGGAGATCATAGTGTTATTATTCACGTTTATTGATTCTTGACGGTATGCCAGGCAGTGCTATAAGCACTTAAGTCGCGGTAACTTTTTAATTCCTCAGAGCAAATGTATTCGTATGAGTCTTCCCATTTTACCGAAGGAGAGGCTGAGATATGAAGAGACTAACCGTCTTGGCCTCTCTGAGTCCTAGTGAAGAGGCAGGGCTAGAATTGGAACTTAAACAATTGTAAGCCCTAGAGCCCTAAGCTCTCAAGGGAAAGCACTTCTTAATGGGTCCTCTCCAGCCAGCCCATGCTCACACGTTCCCATCGATTGGTTCTGACTCACAGTGACCCTGTGGAGCAAGCTAGAACTGTCCCAGGGGATTTTTGAGACTGTAAAGCTTTATGAGAGTAGAAAGTCTCATTTTCCCTGAGGAACTGCTGGCTAGTGGTTCTGAACTGATGGCTTTGTGCTTAGCAGCCTGAAGAGTAACTCACTACATCATTCAGCTCCTTACATACAAATGAGACCATCCCTTCTGTAATTGTATAAAAAGTCATTTTATTTGAATCCTCAAATTGTGAAAAGATTTCCATAATACTGAGGAATCATGGAAAATTTAAATTTCTGATATCTAGCATATGCTTACCACAAAGGAAGATCACAAAGGTTTGAATACTCAAATCCTCCCACCCAAGAGACATTTCACCCAATAAAAGATATATTCTTCCAATTAGAATCATTTCCTTTTTACTTAGAAAGGACCGTGGCTAATGAACACAAAGAACAGCTTATATTTTTTTTCTATATTGTTTTTGTTGCCACTAAGTCACCTCCCCACACATGGTCACTGTCACCCTAACAATAAAATATTGCCTGGTCCAGCACTATCTTCATGATGATTACTTTGCTTGAGTGGTTTGTTTATTTTTTTTTTAAATGTGTACAAATTTTATTTTTTATCTCCTCCCCCTCAATTTTAATGAAATAACTATTCCAGGCCCACTGATCAAACTCCAATTATTTGAAAAGTTTTCCTAGAGAGATTTCTCTCAACATCCAAACTCATGATATTCCGATTTTGACCACAAGGAGGACAAGAGAATAACTGACTGTTTAGAGAAAGGATAAGTTGAAAGAATAGAAATAATAACATGCCTTGTATAAACTATAAAATTATACAATGCAATTGTTTTTCCTTTAAATCACATACATATACAAATACCATTTAAAAGAATAAAGCTCTTTCATACCCCACATGGAAAATATAATCAAAAAAAAAATTGCCCCCCAGCAAGATGGCTTTCTTAAATAAATGAGCAGAAGGATGAATTATGGGGCTATAAATAAATTTAGTGACATATAATAAAGCAAAGTTTGACTGTTTTATAGTGTCACTGGAACCCTTGGATGTATTTATAGCCGTGTTAACAGTCATCTGTATTTTTTCAGGACTTTTATTTCATTTCATATTATGAGCGTTTAGTTGGTTTTGTTTTGTATTTCTCCACACTCACTCCAACCCCCAACCCCATCCTCAGCTCCTAAACTTGCCTTTGGAAACCTGCACAGTGAAAGTAAAGACTTCTACTCTTTCTGCTCAGAAAAAGAAGGCCCTTGCCTAAGAAGTTAGGACTGGGATGGAAGCAGGCTATTTTGGAACCTTCTGGTTTCCGCTGTCTATTCAGTTGTATTGGATGTGACCACAATCATCAACTGTTCGGCTATCTCCCGCTGGCAGCAGACAGCCAAGTCAGAGTCTGTACAAGTGCGAAGAGGCCTGTGCAGGGACAAAATGTATTCTGAGATGGACAGGGCAGCTCTGCAATAGGTTACTGGCTTCTGACAAGATGACGTACAATCCACAAAGCTTTTTATAGAAGCCAAACGATTCCCCAGATAATTCTCTAGCGAGGCATAGACCCACAATTTCCAGAGACAACATTTTCAAGCCTTTTCTTGGGAAAGGTTTAGGGAAGGGCCGTGGGAAGGGGTCTGTAAGGTCGAGTTCTAGAGTCTGAAGTAATGGACTTCGGAAGCTATTGGCCCAATTCACCCAGCTACCAGCTTGGGGATTAGTTTTTAAAATGAAAGCAAACTATCAGAATTTTTTGTTCAGCAAGTTAATAGTCCAGAGTCTTGTTTAGATTCTGTGGGTACTTCTCCAAGTACAGCACTAATGTGGTTGTTGCTGTGAAATCATTTATATTTTTCTACTTTAAATCTGTGGTGCATGTGACGGTTGTAAATCTATGTCTTCACTGTCCTAGAAGTGGACTCTCGTCTTTACTCTGCAGGAACACATTTGTTTTCCAAGTGGCTTTTCACCCCAAGGGCCCATTAGAGGAGACAAGCAGTGGAGGAGGGAAGAGAGGAGTTTTTGGTGGTGCAAGAGAGAGCACAGAGGGCCCTGGTGGGTCAGAAGTAGAATGCTCACCTTCCATTCTCTAACCCTGCCCCACATACCTCAAGCATGCACAGCCAGCACTTGTCTTGTCAGTGGAGATAGACTGCGATGAAGCTGAATAGGTTTCAGGTGAGCCTCCATACGAAGCAAGATTAGGAAGAAAGGCCTGTTGATCAAATTCCAAAATCAGCCAGTGAGAACCTAGGGATCACAGAAGTTCCATAGCATTTGAGTACTAAGGGGTGACCGTGAGTTATGAGCCAACAGTATCCAACAGCAAGGGATGGCAAGCATTTTATCTGTGATTCTAGCTCTAAGTGGTCTTAGGGGTTATTTGCAGAGCTCAGATCTAGAACAAACAAAGAGAGTTGCTGTTTCAGCCTGATAAAACCTTTGGGAAGGACTGGAATTAGAAAGACAAATAAATGTGCTGAGTACTGGTGGTGTAGTGGTTGTGTGTGGGACTGTGATCCACAGGGTTGATGGTTCAAATCCAGAAGCAGCTCTCCAGGAGCAAGGCTGGGCTTTCTACTCCCATCAGGGGAGTGATGCCACAGGGGAAAAAAAAAAGAAAGAAAGAAAGACATATAAATGGCATTGAAGTGACTTGAGGAAAGAAAAAAACGAAGAGGGTGGGAGGAATTAACCATATGAAGACAGGCATTTACTCCGGGTGATTGTGGGTTTTCTCTCCTAGGGAAAGAGCAGGAAAATGAACGAATCTTGCAATTGTTCCCCAGGAAGTCTTCTCACTATTCAGCAGTGTCCCCAACTGATATCAGCCTGACCAGAATTCATAACTATTACTTTTGACATTTTGCAAAAAATGGAAATAAATAAATTATAAGTGTGACAAGTAACATGAATACTTCCAGCTGTGATGCACCGGCAGCGTTTCCAGATTTTGTACCACATTAAGGATTTATAGTCACTTTATTGCCTAGCAGAGAATTAATTGGGAGGGCCATTTGAGTTTTCCATGCTTCCTCCAGACAAAGTCAAAACCCAGTGGCCCAAACATTCACTGAGGATTTAGGAAAGAGGGGGGAAATGTTAAATGGAATGTGGCCAACTCCTCAACTCTGAAAATGATTGGCTCTGAGTATTGGTGTCACAAGAGCCAGATGAATGTCAGTGACACTAATGGCAAAAGACCACAGAAGGATGAGAATGGCAACTGATGCACTGAGTCCACAGTTACCCATGGAGCCCCTGCCACGTGCTTTTCATTGTTCCACAGCCAAAGAACGTGGATAATGAGAAGGGGCTTGACGTCACTCTTTTTTAAGATGCTCCAGTTGCACAAAAACACAGGGAGGGGCGGGGGGATAACTTCACCAAAAGAAAGGGCTATTAAGAAAACAAGATGGGGTGATGGAATGGCATGCCCGTTATGCATGACAGTGGGTGGATAACCTTAGACAAAGGCTAAGAGACCTCTGAAGAGGTGACAGCTGAACTGAGACCCTACCGCTAAGCGACCACAGTCATGACAACCAAGGCAAGACAGACCACCACTTATACAGATGCTGGTGTTTGAAAGATCTTTGTGGGTTTAAGGAGCACAAAGAAGGTCTGCCGGGCTGGAAGATCTCATGGGGTTTAGAGAACATCTGGGAGCAGAAGGAATTGGAAAATCACTCATGAACCAGACCACAAAGGTCCCATGAGACCATGATACAACAATAAGTTAAATCCAAAATGCACTGTGACTCCACATGGAAAACCAAATTGGATTTAATAAGAATTGTAAAATATCCTACAGAAAGGTGTTTGATCCACTCACCTCCCCCTCCCCATAATTTTTTTCCAAACAATAGCATAAGGTCCTCAATATGTCCTTAACCCTTTTTTTTTTTCACTTTCAATGGAACAGAGTGCTGCCACTACTTGTGCAGCCAGGTGTTAGGCCAGGAGCTTAGGATGCGTCACTTCATTTCAAACCCCCAATGATCTCCGGCGGGAAGGAGGCAGCATGCATAGTGTACAGAGCTGGAAACTGAGTTCTGACTGGTGTGTCCCCAGGACAGCTCTGCTCCTTGCTGGGGTCCCTGCTGCTAGGCCCATGTGACTCGATTCTGACCTGTGACGCTCACATTCGGCCAACCAAGACTTGCAAAACCTTTCCGTATTCGATCATTCTTGGAATCTGGAAACCCTATGGCATCTTTGGACGCCACAAGCCTTTGGAAGAACACCATTTTCAGAGCCAGAAGACCGCACCACTGGCTTAAGTCCTGCATTGGGTTTGAATAGATTTTTGCTCCACAGGCTTTTGAACAGCTGATTTGGGGGAAAGAAATCTAAAAAACAAAACTCACTGCTTTGGAGTCAATCCATAGTGACCCAACTGAGCCGGGTAGAACTGTTCCTGTGGGTTTGTAAGACTGTAAATCTTTATAGGGACAGAAAGCTTGGTTTTTCTCCCTGGTAGGATATAACTAGGTGGTTTCTCCCCTCTCCTCTCCTCTCCCCTCTCCTCCCCTCCCCTGCTCTCTCTCCTCTCTCTCCTCTCCTCTCTCTCTCTCTCTCTCTCTCTCTCTCTCTCTCTCTCAAAAAGCCCTGATGGCATAGTGATTACGCCTTGGGCTGCTAATGCCAAGGTCAGCAGTTCAAAACCACCAAGCACTCTGCTAGAGGAAAGATGAAGATTTTTACTCCCTTCAAGAGTTACAGTCTTCGAAACACAAGAGAAGTTCTAGCCTATCCTATAGCACCATTATGAGTGAACATCAACTTCATGGCAGAGAGTTTCAATTTCTGGTCTTCTTTCCCCCCCAAGGTGCCCCTGGGTAGACTCAAACAGCCAACCTTTAGATTACCAACTGTGCATGTTAACTGTACGTGCCATCCAGAGCTGCCCTTCTCAACCTGTGCCTTGTGAGCCCCTCGGGGGTCTCACGACCCTTTCACGGGAGTTGCTCAATTCATAACAGTACCAAAATGACAGTGATGAAGTAGCAACGAAAATAATGTCATGGTTGGGGAGGGTCACCACCACACGCGGAACTGTATGAAGTGGTCGCAGCATTAGCAATGTTGAGAACCACTACTCTAGAGAAACAAGATGAGTTGCAATGTGGCCTTGGGTTGATGCCCACTCCTATGGGCCCTACAGAACTGAGTAAACAATGCTGAACAAGGTTTTCTAGAGGAAATCTTCGTAGCTGCAGGTCTGAACCAGATGTGGTGTGGAAGGCAGACCTAACAGTCAGCGGTCAGGGTGAAGCTCCATTCAAAACAGAAGCCACTCCTGAGCAAACTCGAAATCAAAGCAAGACAGAGAAGTGTCCTGTGGGGCTTTGAGGGCTGCGAATCCTGACCTGAACCAACTACCACATCTGTCTCCCAAGGAACTACTAACTGGGTTTGAACCTACAATCCTTTTGGTTAGCAGCAATGTGCTTAACCGCTGCACCACCAGGGCTCCTCACAATGACAACCTGGTCCCTCTCAACACCTGGTCTTTATCACCCTCTCATTTGGGAGGTTGGAATATTCTCCCAGAGAAGTCCAATAGATGCTACATGGGCAAGGATAATGACACTTCCTCTTACATACTTAAGACATGTTGTCAGGGGAGATCAGTGCCTAGAGAAGGGCATCATGCTTGGTAAAAGTGGTGGGCAGCAAAAGAGAGAACAGCCTTCAACCAGAAGGCGGGATGCATGCCTACAACCCTGGGGCAATGATGAGAAGAGTTGTGAGGCTGGTAGGGCCCAGGTGGTGCTTAGGGTCGCTATGAGAAGGGACTAACTTGATGGTCCCTAACAACCACCCAAGTGTCAGTACCAATCACGGTTAAGCATATGAAAACGAATTTACAGCTATGCTACCATCAGCCATCAGATGAACAGTCACGTGGCACCTCCTTCAGCTACTCCACTCTCCCTCCCCCCACCCACCATGGAAAAAAAAAGATGCATGTGTGGAGGGTAGGGAGGGGGGATGCTAGCTTTAGGGAAGGTGAGTGGCAGCTGCCTAGTAGGGAGTGAGACCCCTGTGGAAAATGGTGGCCTTTTGGCTTTTCACGTCCTGCTTGTCACCTTGGGGAGAAAATGCCACCCGTTCCTGAGCTCAGAGCACCTGAGACAGCTCCTTCCTGGAGTCACAGAGGGTCAGTGGGCGCTCCAGGCCTCTTCTGACCATTCCGGATCGCCTGGAGGGCTGAGTCTAGGTGGAAAAGTCACGCAGCTTTCTGTGCCCAGTGTCTTGGAGGCCTGGGAGCGGGGGCGGGTGTGTGTGTGTGGGGGGGGGTGCGGGGCGGGGTACTTCACTCCCCCGCCCCGCCCCCTCAGCACTTTGGCCACACACGTGGCCCTCACTTCTTCCCAAGTTCTTGGGCCAGCACAGGCAGCGCGGGGAGAATCTCAGGGTCATGGAAACCCAGACCACCCACGGGGACTGGAAGGCACCTTCTCCTGTGGCCGCCTGTCCCTGAGGCCCTCACCTCTTAATCATCAAGAGTGTCAGGACGCGGGTTCAGGGAGCCCCTTGGCGGGCCTGGCCCAGGTCGTCCCTGGCTCAGACACCGCCCCACCCCTGGCCGGCAGGAGCGCGCCGCCACGCCGGGCCACCGCCTGTAGACTCAGGGGTTTCCTTTGCCGTCTCTGTGGGGTTCCGGCGGCCGGTCTTCTCCTTCGCGAATGGTAAAAGCCGCTTTCCCCGCAGGAGTTGCGTGGATGGAACCCTGGGGGTGCTGGGGGCGCGGGTGGAACGGGAGGGTGACGGAGAAGGCGGGGAGCGCGTCGGTCAGTCTGGCGCACTCACACACTCGCAGGCACACACCCCCCACACACGCGCACACGCGCGCACACACGCCCCCACTCACAGGGACGCAGGCGGGCGCGCGGGTGGAGCCGCGCGAGCACTTGAACCGGGTGGGCCGGGATTCCGGGCGCCTCGGGCTCCTCCTTCCTCGCGCGCCAGCCAGTCCCTCGGCAGAGCGCTCGGGCTGCACTGATTTGCTCTCGGGAGTGCGCGATTTGCATATGCCGTGCCCATTTGTGAATCCGGCTCCCCAACTCCGAGGCTCACTTCACCTGTGCCTCCCAGTTGGGCGCACTTTGCGGGCACCCGCCAGCCCCCGGGCCACCGCCGCCGCCTGCCGGGCACCTCCTCCCGCGCGCCCCCTGCGCCCTCGCTCCGCCCGGGGCCACGTTGGTTTGGGCGGCCACCCCGCGCGCGCAGACACTCCTCCACGCCCGGTCCCCTCCGCTCGGTCCGCGTTGGCTCGTCGGGCTGCGGCGGCGGCCGCCGCTTTTCCTCCAGTTGGGAAACCCAAGAAGCTGGAGCTGGCCTGGAACGCTCAGGGTTAACAGCTCCGCGCCCCTCCGCCGAGACTCTGGGGAACATTGGAAGAACTCTCCTACCTGCAGCCCCCCTGGTGCCTGGCCGTTCTGCAGTGCTTCGTCTGGGAGGGACAAAAAAGGCAAAGGGGGGGAAATGTTCAAACTCCTTGGATGTTGGGATAAACTAAGCTGAACCGACTTGGGTCTCCGGCCTCTTCCTCCTGCTTCTGCTGCTGCGCGCCTTTCCTGCGTGCGGCCCCGGAGGATGCAGTGAAGTCATCAGACCTCAGGTGCCTAGAGATCAAGACATCGGCACCGCTGCTGGAGCTCCCCTGATATGTGTGGCTTTCCGGGACGCCCCAGGAGGTTCGCTGGATCTGTATGGACCCTGGGATCCTAGATCCAGCCCCAGAAAAGCGGCACAATTTGCACTCGCCTTTTTTTTTCCTTTTCTTTTTTTGTAGTGGCTTTTTTTTTTTTTTTTAACTGACCCCTCATCCTCCATCTGGCAAGCGCTTATTCCTTCCCTCTTTCCCCAATTCGGGCAAGTCGTCTTTCTGCGAGGATGGGCCTCTGGGCATCATGAACTTCAATATTCCTCCCTGGCTGGATTCCAAACCTCCCATCTGTAGTGGTCCCGTGCGTTGACCATGCACCTGAGAATCCACGCGAGACGGACCCCTCCTCGCCGGCCGGCCTGGACGCTTGGAATATGGTCCCTCTTCTGGGGATGTATCGTCAGCTCTGTGTGGAGTTCCTCTAATGTAGCTTCCTCTTCCTCCTCCTCCTCTTCCTCGCCTGGGTCTCACTCTCCGCAAGAGCACCATGCGCATGGCAGCAAGCATCACTCAGTGCCTATTTCTATCTATCGCTCCCCTGTTTCCCTGCGAGGAGGGCACGGTGGGTCTCTCTGCTCTTTATCCTTTTAATGGGGCGTACCAATCCCTGAACCCACTGGCTTTGCAGGTAGCGTCAAGGGTGGGGAGGCAATCGCCAAAGAGTGAATTGGAAATGATGAGAAAGCGTCGCTTGTGCATGAGTGGAGAAAATAGCCACTTTCCCTTCAAGGCTTGCGGTCCTCACCTACGGCCCCCAATTTTCCCTAGAGGATTCTCTCCTTGGTGCCCTCATTCCCAGCTGCATTCACAGCACACGGACCCCTGGCAACCTTTCCTCTCCTCCCCAGCCCCGTGATGATGGACAACTTGTCAGACAAGTGCCTGGCGCAGCACGCTGGGAATTCATTCATTCACCTTGCTCTCACCCTTTCTCTGCCTGATCTTATCCGGGAGCCAGCCCCGGGCAGATCACACACCGCAGAGATCTTTGGGTCTTCAGCCTGAAGTTGATGGAACTGCTGTAAAGTGCCCAGTGCGCTCAAGGCTAAGGGGAGAGGAGCTCAGGGTGAGAGGCAGAAGCTAGAATTAGTAACCAGTGGCCATTGTCCTTTGTAGCGTGTTTGCCCCAATATCTGGTGGACTGACCAGGTGTGACTTAAAAGGGTCCCTCCGATATTGCTCACTACCAGAGTGGAAGCAATATGGCAAGGTGGGCTGAGTCCGGTTGTTATCGACCCAGGTGTAAATGACAGTAACTTCGATTCCACCATGAATGCAAATTGAAATATCAATCCAGGGCAACACAGATCGGCTTGATCTTGCATGCAACCCGGTATGGTGTTATTTTGCTCCAAACAACCCTCACAGCATGGCTATGGAAGGAAGAGAGCCGTGGCTTGTCAAAATACCTTCCACTCTGAGCAGATTGCCTTTTACTTGGCGAGGTCTGCCACTACGGTAGGAGCTTGCTCTCAAAGGGCTCGAAGGGGAGCTTCATGGTTTGTTTACTCTGAGCTCCGCTGGGGTGGCCGGCCGGGAGAGGAGACATCACAGAGACCGGCTGCACGAGCAGGCAGCCGCTCCAGGAGTGGGAGCCCAGCACGCTTCCCTGGCCCAGTTGTATTCTGAAGACCTGTAACAGGCAGACCCCATTCAGAATGGGCGATTCTTCCCAGCCCCTCCTAGCCCAGGGCTGCTGCTCATTGCTGACTGGAGTGTTAAGTGGAAGCACATTGAGAAAATGCCAGCACGCACTCTGGCTCGCTCTTTAAATTTTATTTGATGGAGTTGTCAAGCTGCTCAGAGCTTGTAAGGCTGGTGGAGGGAGTTGGATGGGAAGGAGGCAATGCTTGATCTGGAGCTGGTTGCTGTTTTCTCTGTGAATCCTGCTGGGTCTGGTGTGGGCTTCCTTTAAAAAAGAAAATAAAAACCCCGTAAAACACCTAGCTCTGGGAAGAACCACTACCGCCCAGGGAGGGGGTTGGGTGGTGTCATTCATTCAAATACAAACTCTCTTCTCCCCAGGGAAGAGGTGAGGGGAGGCACTAGCTTTGGAGAAGTGAGTGAAAGGGTTGGAGAGGAAGAGAGGCGAGACCAAGATGGGGGAGGGCTAGGGGGGAAGCCAGACAGGCTATTACTAATAGCCATAATTAAACTCGGAAATGCTTAGTGATAGTTAGCTAAATTTTGCTAATTAGTGTAAATGATCAGCAGGGAGATGAAGATTATGCATTCATTAGAGGTTAGAGGCTGGCGGGTTCTTGATCTTTTCTGTTCAGAATCTAAACAGTTAAGTGAAGCTTCCTGTGACTCACAATTTGGAAGCAGCACTTTGCTGGGGTTTCTAGGTCTGTCCCCTAAAGGGTTAACAGAGTACCTATGGTCCCTTCATTTGCTTCCTTTATAAAGGAATCGGACTTGCTCAATACCCTCTAGTTCTTTTAGAGAGGTTCCTTTTCTGGTTTCTCATTTGCCTGGATCTGATATAATTCAGTGTAATGGAAAAAGAAAGCAAAGTATATAGATGTCCAGAGACCCAAGCAATGACCCCCAGATCATCCACAGCTGGGAGAATGCAGTGAACTGGGCATGCTTTCACATGGCCGAGAAAAAAGGTAGTGAACTCAACTTTTCCAAATCCTCTTTCAATCCTGAAGTCTCACCTCATTGATTTGGGTCTTGTAGAGTGAAGGCATCTATATTGTGTAGACTCTTGCATATTTAATTAATGTTGGAACCTGAAATAAAAAAATGGCAGTCTTGCCCCCCAACTTCCAGGCCTCAAGCTGCCTTCAAGCTGTGACCTCTTGCATTTCAAACTGGAAGGGCCAGGAGACCTCCTTAACCCAAACCGTGGAGTCAATTCTGACTCATATTGATCCTACTATTTCTAATCCTATCAGTTTTTATAGGAGCAGACTGGTAGGTTTGAACCACCAGCCTTGCTGTTGCAGCCCGTGGCCTCAGCCACAGTGGCACCAAGGTTCCTTGGGAGACTTCATAGAACTTTACTAAAACTCCCTTCCTTGCTACTTAGAGTAGATACTTTGCTTTCTCCTAAGTACCTCAGTGGTACCTAACCACAAGACAGCAGAGGTGATAGGAAGTAGAAGACCATGAAACTGCTGGCAGTTGTTGATGGGCCTGTGCCAACCTGATTCTAGAGTTAAAGGCAGTGCTCTCGAGGGTCTGAGAAGAAATGAGTGCCTTCCATTCTGATACAAAACCACTCCAGAGTGCGACCTTAGACTCTTCCTTGGGTGCTGAGAGTTGTTTATCCAGAGGAGTTGGTCATACTCCTCTTGCCCTTCCCCCAAGGCTGATTGCAGAGTCAATCCAGCTGTCCCCGCCCCCCACCAGCGCCATGCCATGTAGTAGGATTCACAGGAAAGCAGATGGAGGAAACAGACTTTTTCCAAAACAGCTGGCATTTTACCCACGCTTTTACCATGCTTGCTTCCAAAACTTTCGGCAATTAATTATGCTACAGACCTCCCTAGAGGCTGGCCTCAGGGTGCCTGGGGGAGAGTGAGCATCTTCTGTGAGGTGGGGAGACTAAGCTCACCCCAGCAAAGGGCTTCCACAAGCACCTGGGGCTAGAATTGCATTTCCCTTTAAAATCAGTGCTCTTCCCAACTGGACTTCCCTAGGTCTTCCCCAATGAACCAGTTTCTTTTCTCAGGCACCATGAGTCCCCACCCTCTGCTATTCAACAGTCATTTGATTAATATTATTTATTGAATATTATCTATGTGCTTACTTCCTTAAGGTTCAAAACTAAACAATACATTGTTGATTCCAGCTCGGACTGCTATTAGAAATATTTGGACTAGGTATGAAAGATTCTTGAAAGTGAATTCTTTATTTTTTAATTCTATGAAAGTGCTTCTATATTTTTAAAAGTGTATTTGGGTATTCAGATACCAACCCAAATTAACTAACGTGAGTACCTGAATGTCTTTCATAAAAAGCAGATGTACAATCTCTCATCCAAACTATCCCTGTGAGTGTTTTCCAGCATCTGCTCTGTAAAATGTGGAGGCAGTTTAGCAGTATGGGGCATATAAACACTGAAATATATTTGTTTACCAACGTCCAGTTTCATGAGAGCCTTTTGCATCTGGTTCCATTATTTTCTTTCATTTCTACCATCTTTCAGACTCTTCTTGACCCTACAGTACAACTGCCCCTGTGGGTTTCTGAGACTTTTAGTCTTTAGAGGGAACAGGAAGCCTCACCTTTCTCCCAAAGAGCAGCTGGTAGTTTTGAATTGCTGCCCAGGTGGTTAGTAGTCCAACCTGTAACTAGTCAGAATCAGATGGATAGTAACTCCCCTTCAGAACACCTGTGTACATCTGCCTGAAAAAATGCTTTCATATATTTAAGTGTAAAAACCGTGGATGGTTTCCTAAGGATGCTAGGTTTAGTTTGTTTTTTCCTTAGGATGTCTTACATTTTACCTCCATAAAACTGCAGACCTTGCTGGCTCTTTAGGTATTTGAGGGCATTGATTGAGAAGATAAAACCTGTGAGAAGCTTAATTCAAGGGGCACACACTAGAAAGTATGTACAAGGTTGTGTGTGATGGAGAGTGAGAATGACATAAGTCCTTTCAAAGGATATCTGCAGAGGTGGTGGTGACTCCACTTGTACTGCGCTTTTTGTAGAGATGTTCTATTACTCAGTCATTGTCACCAAGACCTTCCTCTTAAGTTTCTCCAGCCTGGGGCTTGCTTTACACTGCTCTGCCCAGCCAGCTGCTTTCCAGCCCCTCTCTCTCTCCCTTCCTTTTCTAGACTGGATTCTCTGAATAATTCATGTGTTGGTTGACAGATACAATGATAAGATTTATATGTCTTTGGCGTTGGTGATGAATTAATTAAATTGGTTCCCCCTTTCTTTCTATCTCTCCTCTTCGCTGTTTTGTTTTCTTTCATAAGATTTGCTGGTAAATTCTGGTTCTGGGGGAGTACCTTGTTCTGGAAAGGCCACCATGGGAAAATTGTAATAACTCAGTGTAAATTTTATAAGGACTCTCAGTGTGGGAGATGGAAGAGTTGGAAGTGAGAGTTGCCAGATATTATAGGGAGAGGAGATGAGATCATTGGAAGAGCATCCTGGGAAGGCAAGTGGCACTTCCTCAAACCGGCTGATTGCGCTCCATGCTTTTATCATGAGAACTCCTTCTTTACCTTACGATTATGATTCTGGAAAGAGTAAAGATTCTGTTTTGCATTTAGCAAACGAACGTATTAGATGTTACAAAGCTGACTTCCCTAGGACACTAGGGGCTTTGGAAAAGAGACAAATCTTTGAAGAGAAACCCTGTACTTCTCACATTCCCTGAGGCACTCAGGGATCAAGAAGGTATACCTCTCAGTGCATCTCCGTTACACTCAAACTTTCACACTTGAAAAATAAGACCTTCAGTGACAATGGTGACAATTTTCAAAACCGATAAGATGGTGTCTCGAGAGGAAAAATTCTATTTGCATAAATGAGCAAGGCACCAAGAAGCGATTGAGTTAAAACTTATGTTTGCTTTCCTTGCAGTTTCTCTTCTGTGACTAGGTATCAGACCCTCATGCGGTTGGGAGACGGATTCCTTGTGACTGCAGTCCCTGCCCAGCAGACAGATTCTCTGCCCTCCACATTCAGGCTCCCT
This sequence comes from Nesogale talazaci, assembly GCA_004026705.1. Taxonomy (NCBI): domain Eukaryota; kingdom Metazoa; phylum Chordata; class Mammalia; order Afrosoricida; family Tenrecidae; genus Nesogale; species Nesogale talazaci. Next base: position 59,173 of record PVJH01002773.1, read on the forward strand.
CTCCTTCAGCCTGTGCCTTCTCAGGGTCAATCTCCCCAGGCTTCCTTTTGTCTTCCTTCAAAAACTCCAGTGCTCATTCTTTTTGTTCTTTTCTGAGACCCCTACCACCAATTCTTTTCACATCTCCTCCTGTCAGTGAAGAAAAACAGGTTGAATAAGTTTCACTAACTGCTTTGCTGGCAGCTGAAAGAATGTCTTTTACAAAAGTGTTCATTTATTTATTTGTGTGCTCTTGAATTCTTTTTTTTGTGTAAGTTCATCTTAAAATGTGAATGAGTTCTCCTGTCTATTTCATGATGTGGACATATAACATAGATGAGATAAACTTTGAGAAAATATACTGTAAATGATAAAACCTTTTTTTTTTACAATCCCAAGAAAGATATGAAATTTGAAGGGGAAAGGGGATATATTTTGTAATTTGTTTTCTGTGTTAAGATAGCTGGAAAATGATTATGAGAGCATGTATTCATGTTCTAATGAGCAATAAGGTGTTAAGTGGGGTCATTCAACCATAGGATTTGGACTTGGAGAAATACATTCACTTTTATTTTCTCTGTAAGTTAGGAACTTTGTAAGCTCCTATTGACTCATTTCAATTCCTTCATCTTTAAATTAAGAATAGCAACACTGCTATTATTTCCCATTGAGGTTTCATAGTTGCCTTTCTTAACAGATATACCTCAACTGGATGCCTTTAACAAACAGTTTAGGAGGGAAGAAATCTGTGTTCAGGGAACTCCTCTAAGGAGTATTAACTTTGCTGCAGGAAAAGGTCCTTGTCTCTTTTCCACAAGCCTGAGTCCAGCATTCCTTGAAGATCTCCATGTATCTTCTTACCAATCTTCCCCAGGGTCTAAGAGGTTCTCAGCACCTGGATCTTAGATCCAATGAATGAGTTCTGTTCCTGGTTTTTTGTTTTTTGGTGGTAGCAGGTCTTTCTCTCTATTTAGTTCTCTCTCCTCTAATCTATCAAAGGTAATGCAGGTCACACCCCAGGGAAACTTACCCTATGTTTGAACTGATTGTGACCTGAATAAGGGTGATTCATCCCATGTTTTTTTTTTTTTGGTTGATTTTTTTTTTTGATTCATCCCATCTTAATACCCTTACAACTTCCGTAAGGGCACAAGGTCACATCATGACCCCCACACTCAGACTCCCTCTCCTTGGGCCTGTGGCTACTCAGGGCCTGTCTCCCCAGCCTGCCTTTTGTCTTCCTTAAAAAAACTCTAGTGCCTCATTTGCTGTGTTCTTTTCTGAGACCCCAAACACCACTTCTATAAATACCAAACCACTGAGAATCAGCCAAGAAGACATATTATTTGAGGGGACACAATTAAATCCATGACAAGTCTGTAATGTGGGAGCCTAATCAAGTTGTCCTTGCTACGGTATTGACAACTTTGTACAGTTGACTATTTTATGAAAGTATTGTAATGATGCAGTCACAATCTTCCAGTTCATTAAAAGAATTCCGGCTTTGATTTAAAATGGCTTGACTTACTTTTGACAACACTTTTTACCTCCAAAGGGTTTAGATTTTGAGTTGCCCATCAATAACCCTAACTCATGGTGACCTTATGTATCCACAGAACAAAGCATTGCCGAGCCCTCCCTGTCTCCAGCATTGTTCATATGCTTGAGTAGGCTGTTTGGGCTGTTGTGTGACCTGGAGGCTCCACCTTCTAGCTTAGAATTTCCCTAAACTCATGGACCACTCACCCCAAGATCAGCAGTTTGAAATCACCAGCTGTTCCATGGGATAAAGACGTGGATTCCCACACCACTAAAGAGTTACAGTCTTGGAAACCCTCAGGGGCTATTCTATTCTGTCTTCGGGGGCCCCAGTGAATCAGAATTGAACTGATGGCTGTGAGTTTGAGTGTTTTGAGTTTGAATTAGACCATCAGCTTTTATTCCTAGTATTTCATACTATGAATGCCCCTCTAAAATTGGTCTCCCATGAATGCCCCTGTTGGTATTTGAAAAATCAGCCTCAGAGTGCCCAGCATCATAGTAATGTGCAAGTCGCTAGGGTTTCACAGGTCCAAGTGATTCTTTTATTTGCATAATGATTATTTGAAAAAATATAAAACAATGAAAAAAATATCTTGGAAATGCAGAAAAGCCCTCAGCATGCATTTCCTCTTTTTATGCCACTCGAAGCAGATCAAATGTGCGATGTGCTGGTAACATTTGAGAGCTGTCCCCCTAGGCAGAAAAATGGGCACATTTCTGGGCACATTTTATCTTTAATTAATGAATTAGAGAAAACCCATTAAGAACTCAACTCAGTGATCTGGTGAAGCAAAAATGGACAGACCATTTTGAAAATCCAGCGTTGGATTCTGTTTCTGCTCAGTATTTGTTGGAAAATAGAATCCTTCATTTGTACTTAAAGACACCGGCCCTTTTTTTCAGGGCAACTATTTTCAGGTCTGGAAATGAATACTTTCTTTCCGTGTCATTTCTCAGACTCATCTCTGTTGGTGTTCAAAGGTTAGCGCAGAGATGTGCACATGTGATGGTGTCAGATGCTTAGAGCGGACTTTATGGAATTCACATTTAAAACTCCAGTTCTCCCAAGAGAGGGTCTGGTGCTGAATCAGAGGAATCCTTCTGCCTTTTCCTTCCTGACCAACTAATCCTTAGGACTTTGGGATTGGGACCATCATTAGGCAATTGTTGTTTCAATGTTGTTTAATCTTTAGCTTTTAGACGTCCTATGGGGACACCTGGCACTTCTAATGTTGTACCCTCCCCCTTTCTTTTACCTGTCATTTCCTATGTGGCATACACTGTAACTGAGATCAGATACCAGAGCTGAGGGGGGTTTGTTTTGTTTGTTTCATTTCGTTTTGTCCTCATTTATGCAATGAGAGGATTGAATGGGTTCTTCTCTCAAAATGTTTCTGAGTCTTAAGACTGGATGATCATCTGATTCATATGTCTTTGAAGACGCCCACGGTACCTCGCACACCTGAGTTCCACGGGTCTGCCAGCATTTTATGGCTCTCTCTCTCTCTCTCTCTCATAATCACTTATGCTAAAGCTGCAAACCAGGTTTTCTCTCCCCACCCCCCAGCCCCCTTTAACAGAAGGAGCATCATGAACCCAAATGACACACTGGGATGTGATAAAGCCCGCAGTCTCACTTCACCGCAGAGCCACGCTGAGGTGGGAGGCACGCAGTTTTCATTTAAACACACCTTATTAATACGACAAAGGAGCTCGGGGTTGTGTTTGAAAGGCTCTGCTGTGTTTAGGCATATAGGGGTATGGGGGCAGTGCAGTAACTGAGTTTCTAATGAGTGAGAGGTTGGTTTCTACATAAGGTGAAGGTTTGGAGAGAGACATGGATGGATCACATCCCAACCCATAAAGCATGCCTACTCTGTGCCAGGCACTCTCCCCATTGCGTAATGTATACCATTCATTTAATCCTCATAATTCTTGGAGTTTAATAAGGTGAGCATCACTTTGAGCATAAATTGAATGCAGCCTGACTTGGGGTAGGGTGCTCGATTAAGGCACCCTTGTTCTAGAGCCAAGATTCAAACCCCATTGTGACAGACAGGCACCTAGTCTCTCTGTGACATTGCTTGGTTCCTCTTCCTCTCCACCTCCCCCTCAACCCCTCTCCCCAACCGGACATGAGCACAGTGAGCTCCTTGGTTCTAATATTCAGGAAGGCACAGATTGTTCTAGTGTTCTTGGCTAGCACGACTGCCACACCTCTCCCAAACCTCCGCAAGGGTATTTGGTTGTCATAAGCAGTTGGATGCCGTTCTGCCTGAACTGATTTTACCCCAGGGCGGCAGCACTTTCAAGGCGCTGACATGCCAAACTTTTGCACCCAGGGTATGGCTTTCTTTTTGCTTGCTTGTTTTTATTAAGTGAGTCAGTAAATGAACAAGGTGTCACACGATCACTTCAGGGTTTTAGAGGTGTAGGGATGGGCAGAAGGATGTTCCTTTATAAAAGAGATCAGCCAAGGGTCTCTTCAGAAGCAGACAGAGAACTTTGCTGACAGACGAGAGCTTGGGGATCGTGCGAGCTGATTTTCCAGACTGGGACAGCGAAGACTTGCTGGAGAGCCTGCAGTCCTTGTCTGAGACTGGTCAGAAGCCTGGCAGGGTGAGCCCAGGCTGAACTGCAAAAAGGTCCATTCCCACAGAATGCCCACCTTTCTGTGGACAGAGCATGCTTCCCTGCCCAGGACGTAGGCTCTGCCACGGTTGGACTTGCCATCGGACCGGGTCAAAAAATGCAATGCGCCTCTGGGGGTTCCAAGGCTGTCATCTTTACAGTAGCTGGTCAAGAAGTACTGCTTCTCTGAACCCCCTGGGTGGGTTTGAGTCCCCTACCTTTTGATACTTCACCTTTGGCACTTCACCCAGGGCATCCAGTCTTCTGTAAAAAAAGTGTTTCTTTCACACCCATGTGTCTAGGAGGTGCCTGGCCTTGTGCAGTGTTGGGGGCATTGAGGAGTCTCAGGAATCTGGGTGTCGGTCATGGTTAGAGCTCTGAGGACTTTCTGCTTTCCTAAAATGCCCATCTCAGAAGCTCAGAGGGACACTTCTACCCTGCCTTGTGGAGTCATTGTGAGTCAGCATCCACTCGATGGCAGTGAGAGATGGACTATTGAAAGTTTCTTCCCAAGTGGAAACTTCAGAGTGGTAAAGGGCTGAGGGCTGGGAGTCGTGTGTGGCCAGGCACTTCTGCTGTGTGGATCACTCACCAGAAAGTGGTGTAGACATGGCCTGTCCGTGCACTCACCCGTGTCTGCTCTCCAAGGGACGCCACCACTGAGGTTTCATTCAGAGCTCTGTCTCCAGCTGAGTCCCACTCTCCCCACCCCCACTCCCTGCACTCAATGCTCCTCAGTTCAGTGGCTGTGCAACACCCACACAACAGCTGCTATGCAGTCAATGCCCACACTTGGCAGCCTCCTTGGGTCAGAGTAGAACTGTCTTCCCTGCCTCATTTCCCTGAAGCCGATCTCCAGGTCTTTCTTCGGCAAGTCTCTGGGCAGTCTCATGCCTCCACCTTTTCAGTTAGCAGCTGAACATGCTGAATACTTATCCCACCCAGGCTCCATGTATCATCAGCCTCCCCGAGCCAGCCAGCCAGCCAGCCAGCCGCATCACCCCAGAGGATGTCCTCACTCTCCCTTTGTGTCTGTTTTGAAATATTTCCCTCACCCCCACCCCCCGCATTAATACCCAACCCATAACCGCACAGACTCCAGAGTGACTTTCCCCCAAATGATGAATTTCAACTATTGCCGAGGCAGTCTTTCAGAATTTGAATATAATTACACGCTTTGGGTGCAAATTGTGGTTTTTGCTACAGAAGAAACTAATGGAAATGATCCGCCTGTTCCTGTAGTTTGCAGATTATATGCTTCAGAACTGGGGATATATATTTAGGCGGCTTTTCTGTGTGGCACATTAAAATGAAAATGAACTCGGGGTGAGCCACCACCGTTGCTAGGCAGTAGAACGGGTTGATAGAACACAGCATTCAACAGCACCCGCGCCCGCATTTTACTTACCATCTATGGACTTCGTGCCTTTTTGTCCTCCTGTGGGAAAGGAAAGCGGAGGAGACAGGTAGGGACTGGCGGTCTCCAACCATCCCCACCGGGAGGAAGACATTAGCAACCCAACCCCCAAAGTCAAATGAGCTTTGTTGTTGTTTTTTCTTCTTCTCGTTTGTAATGGCTGCCTTGAGGAACCACCCAAAGCTCTTTTTTTGTGAAGAGAATGGGTTACTGGTGCTGAAGAGCATAGGGCTGGGTGACCTCTGAGGGGCACGAACTTGGGCTGACGCATACCTTCTGAACAGGTGCAGTGTGCGACACCAGCCTGGGCATCCAAGCAGTGCGGATCCAGGTCTGTTTTCTTACCATTCACCTTGATGCAAAGGTGTATGCGATTTCACCTGGAATCATGGACGGTATTCTCAGGAGTGGTGATTTCAAGTGGCATACCTGCTCAGCACCAGAAGTCTTTTATGTGCCACCTAGAACTGAGAAGATGAACTAGTTTTTAAACTAAATAGCTAGCACTTCGTATACCCAGCTCTGTGTCCGATGCTGAACCAAATGCTTTAGCGTATCTCGTTTAATTTTTACCAATGGCCCTTCAAGGTAGTTATTGTTGTCACAAATTTATAGGAAAATAAATGGAGCCTTAGAGAGCTAATCAAATCCCTCAGTTTCTTTCTCCTGAGTAAGCAGATAACTCCTGGCATCTCTTGAACGTTGAGGCAGTAATCTGTGCAAATGTAAATCTCTTCCTGAGACAAAGAGCAACCAAGAGAAGCCTACCCCATATCCTGAAGTTCTGAGATTGTGGAGACTTCTTCGTGTTTCCAGCGGAAGCTTTCAGAATCCAAGAGTGAAGAGTCTCTCCACTGACAAGGGGACCCATTCTCTGCACATCTCATTCACTGTAAGAAAGTAATCTTGCAGGGAAATTTGTTTCCAACCGTGCCAATAGACCTTTCCAATTCATAATTTTAGGCCAAACCTTCCTGATTTTTGAGCTGGCATTTGCAAAAATAAATGAATTGCAATGAACCGTCTTGAAGTGGCCCTCCAGTTCTGTCTTTGAATGTTTACTATTCATCTCTCTATTAATGCTGATAGGCAAAATTCTGGTCATTTCTAAAACACACCTTTCCTCCTATTAGATCATCTTAGAATCTACTTTTATTCTTGGTCCTTCACGTGCATGACCACAGTTCATTAATTCTGAGGCTCAAACCTGAGAAAATGAACCCTTCAGGGGTGCCAGTGGTGTTATCCCAGTAATTTGCTTAGCTGCTAGCTGGAAGGTTGATCATTGAAATGCATCTGCCCAGTTTCTCAGCTGGAGAAAGCCCAGTAATCCACTCTGTTAGGTCTCAAGGGGCTGCCATGGATGAATGGCACCTAACCATAACAGGGGCTCCTCGCTTTGGCCATCTGTGCACCAGTGTGAGTCTATGGGTGGATGTGTAAGCTAGAAAAGCAAATGTGGAATAGAGGTCTTAGCCTGGAAGTGAAGATCAGATATGAGGACTAAGCCTGTCGTGCCTTAAGGTACAGGGATGTTTCAGGACCCAGCGTCATACTGCCCTGGTGCCTTTTATCAGTCCATTGTTGTCAGTATGTCAGTATACTCCAATGGGGGTGGGGGCGAGGGGCAAGAAGGGAGGAGAGTGTTTGTGGGAGCTAACTCCAGTAAACCTGGAGTCGTAGGCCTTTGTTGCCAATTCTTTTTGAGATGACTTGTTTGTGTTTTTGTTTCTCTCGTGCCAAGAAGTCAATGTTTCTGCATGTCTTGCACCACTAGACTAACTAGTGTAGACAAACTCTGTCATCAGATAATTCTGAAATTGTTGATGTTGTGAGCTATGGTCCAGTTGTCCCCTCCCTCACCCCCCCTCACAGTGGTGACCCTATGAAAATTGGAACAAAATGCCAGCCCGTCCGTGGCCAGCTGGGTGGTCACTTTTGAGTTGAATCAATTGGGTTCCCTGGGGTTTTCCTTGGCTGATTTTAGAAATAAGCTGTCAAGCATTCCCTCTTCACTCCTCTTTGTTCTGCTGCAGGAACCAACCCCCCACCCCACCCCTCAAAACCAAAAAAGCCCACCTGTTCTCATTGAGTACATTCTGGCTCTAGCTACCCTGGAAAGATAAGGTTTCTGAGACACTAACTCCTTTTTTTTTTTTGGGGGGGGGGGGGGCGGGCATCACTGCTCTCCGGTGGTGAGAGTAGGAGGCCCAGCCCCACTGCTGGAACTGAACCTCCGTCCCAGTGGGCCGCAGTCCTGCGCACAACCACTATGTCAGCCCGACACTAAATCTTTACAGAGCCAGATAGCCTCATTTGCCTTCTGTGGGCCCTCATGGAGTCTGAAATAAGTAATCCCACGCTTAACTGACAGCACCACCAAGTCTCCTATTCTGCACAAAATCACTGAAACCGGACTGGTTTACTCAGAAGGAGCCCCACAACCCGAGCACCCCCATGGACTTCTTGCCCACCACAGTGGTCCCTAAAGGAAGATAGCGATTCAGGGCTTGGGGGTGGGGCGCTCTCAAACTGCTTTGAATTTGGTAAACCACCGAGTGAGTGCCCAGCTGCAAAGAGGCCTTTGGAGACCATTTCCAATCGCATTGTTTTACAGGTGAAGAAACATCCCAATAGCTAGAGTCCCCCTTTCCAGATTTGCTGTTCAGACTACGTTCTGTTTCACTACACTCGGAGTCTCCAGTCATCCCCATGTCACCTGCTTTGCTGATGACTTAGGGGTTTTTCCCGGTTACACCTCCAGGGACAAATGAGCACAGCCAGGAGCTGAGGTATGTGTGATAGCCAAGGTGCTTCAAGCGCTGGCATCATTTTCCTTCATTGCCATCACAGAGCTGGGATCCTCGCTCTGTCTCGGGCACACTACTGCCTCCTGGGGTCCATGCCTGCCCTCTGCCCTTGGGGGCTCCACGGGAAATGCCATGTGCCGCCATTCCATCAAACACTTGATGAGAGCTTTCGAGCCTAATTGCATGGAAGGTTTCATCCAGTGAAAGAAAGAGGAAAGAGAAAGGGAGAGATTACATTGAAGTGTAAATCAGTCAAGGGCTTAGATCCTGTGCTTGCTTGCTTTGAAATCAGGAGGAGAGTGAGAGCAGAGTGTAGACGATCATCACATCATCACAACACACCAGTAACTAGCTACCCACGGAGCTCTTGACTAGAGCCGGGCTGACATGAACAGTGTCATGAAGAGGAAAGTGTCCAAAAAGGGATGTGTCCTAAGATTGCACTTTGCTTTAGGAAAAGGAGAGTGCAGGCAGGTCGGGACGTCGTGGTTTTCTGTGTTCTGTTCATTCATCATCCTTGCTATTCCTGCACCCTGGAAGTATTCAAAAGTAAGCTCAGTTAGGGGCGCAGTAAATATGCACTGTGTACCAGGTGTCCTTCATCACATGCTCTATGATGGAGTGATTCATTGTCATGTGTCAGCTCCAGGTTACCTACCGTGAGCCCATGTGTGCAGGTTCGAAAAGCTCACAGCTGTGGCCCTTTGAAAGTCATCACCATGTCTGTCTCCTGGGGCCTTCTGGGTGAGATTAAACCGCTAAACTTTTGGCTAGTTTGTCAGAACTTTGATCTTGGTATTTCTCTGGGATTCCCAGATAGGATATGAACAACCACAAAAACCTTATGGCCAGACAGTCAAATCTGACACCTGGGGACCCTTCAGGGCCAGGTAGAACTGACCTGTGGGTTTCTGAGATGAGAACTCTTTTTTGGAGTAGAAAGCTTCTTTTTTCTCCTGCTGAGGAGCTGGCGATTTTATCATGCTGATCTTGGCTGATCCCCTGTGGCGTAATGGTTGTGCGTGGGACTGCGGCCCACTGGGATGGAGGTTCGATTCCAGCTCCACGGAGTAAAGGGTGGGCCTCCTACTCCTACCACCTGAGGGGAGTGATGCCCCCCCCCCAAAAAAAATAAAATAAAATAAAATAAAATGCTCACCTTGCTGCTCACAGCAGTCTAATGGGTAACCACGAGGCCACCTGGGCTGCTTTATTATGTTACATAGAAAAACACAATTTGGTTTTGTAGATCTCTGAGGGACACACAGAGTTCACACTAGACTGCTGGTCTAAGAGTTCAGGATCAGAACTCACCAGTGACACCATAAAAGGAGGGTCCTGTGGTCTGCTTCCATAATGATTACAGCCAAGAAAGCCCAGTCATCTATTCCCAAAACACGAGGTCACCGTGAGTCATAATGACTAAAGAGCAACAGGATTGACCTCTGGCGGCTTAAAAATTATGTTGTTGTCCTCTGGGTTGTTAGAGGCTATGGAGGGCATCAAGTCAAAGTGACGCTAACACAACCTGAGGTCACATTGCCCTCCCCATCTTTGTTATGCTTGAGCCCATCAGTGTCAATCCATCTCCTTGACAGTCATCCTCTTTTGTGTTGACGCTGCACTTTACCAAAAGTAGGATGAGTTTTTTTCCAGTGAGTTGTCTTGTCTGATAGCATGTTTTGTCATTAGATACTCTATTCAAAATTAACATCAGATAATTTGGCTGCTTTTCCCAGAGGGTTTCCACCATATTGTTGTGTCGTGTCAATTCTAACTCATCGCTATCTGGGGTGGGGGTGGGGGCACAAGAAGACTGCCTCTGAGGGTTCCTACAATGAAATTTTGGCTGAAGCAGGTTGAATTGCCAGGATGGCGAGTGCATTTCAATCACCTCACCACTCTTTCTGTAATGAGCAGCTGAGTTCTTTTACCAGTGTGCCACCAGGGCTCCAGAGGAGACTGTACCAGGCTAATTTCATGCCAGGTGTCTGTCTTTGTGTGTGAGATGATGGTGCTGACCACTGCACTACTGAAGCTCGTGTCTGTGGTTGACATAGGGTAGGCATATTTCTTGAAAGCAGCCTTGTGTTGGTAGAATGCTTCATAATTCTATAAAGAAAATTCTATATTGACTTTGATAATTGACCCCAGCTTCTTTGTACATCAGGAGGACAAGTGGTGTCCTACAATCTGATATAATTAAAATTAAAGGAGCGTAAATGACTGGGACAAAGGCAGTCAAGCATTAAGTGACAGAGCAGAAACTGAAACTCAATTTCTGACTCCAACATCACCCTGCCTGACCTAGAAGCTTGTGTGGAATTCCTGGGCTCATCAGTATAAGAAGGACAGGAGGAAGACAGAAAAGATACGTTGCAGAAGAGATCATAAGGGTTGGGGATGTTCAAGTTATCTTCACTAGACTTCCTGCTCAATTATTGCCAATGAGCAATGAAAGTCTCTGTGCTATATAGCTTAAGGGAGATGATTAAAACAGTCTCAAAGATTTAACATGCGGTCATAAAGCTCCTAACGTGATCCTTCATTTAATCAAATTATGTTCTCATTTGGCACCTAGAACGAAAGCTAAACACTTTGCCAAGGCCTTCTTGGTCTGGTCCCTGCATATATCCAGCTTCAACTGTAACATGATATTTTGCCACATTGTCCTGCTTTTCTTTCTCCAAATATGATATTGTTCGGAGAACTTGCCACTCTTATTCCCACCATGTTGTTGTTGGGTGCTGTCCAATTGGTGGTAATGCAGAGTGACCCTTTGTACAAAAGAACGAAATGCTTCCCAACACTGTGCAATCCTCACAATAGCTGCTCTATTCCAACGCAGTGTTGCTGTATAAATCTCTCACTGACTGTCTACTACTTGTTCACCGCCCTTCTACTTTACCAAGCACGAGGTCCTTCTGCAGACACAGGTCCCTCCTGAAAAAGCACCCAAAAAGCCAAGAGATGAAGTCTCACCATGCTCACTCTGAAGAAGCATGCTGGCTGTCCTGTTTTCAGGCTAAATGTGTTCATCTTTCTGGCAGGTCATTCAATGTTCAATATTCAATGTTCTTCAGCAACACCATCATTGAAATGAATCAGTTCTTCTTTGGGCATCTTTATTTATTTTCCAGTTTTCATGCAGATGCTAGGTGATTGAAAATACTGATTGAAAATAACGTGGCTTGGGTCAGGATCATTTTTAGCCTTCAAGTGTTATCTTTGCTTTTAACTATTTTTCAGAGGCCTTTTGCAGCAGGTTTGTCCAGTGAACCTTTTCACTTGATTCCTTGACTTGATTACTTCCATGAATTGTGAATCGAAGTAAAATGAAATCTGTGACCATGTTCCACTGCTAACTGTAGGATTTTCACCATCCAATTTTTAAAAAGGAGATCTTCAGACTTTTCTTTCTAGTCTGTCTTAGTAGGGAAGTTCCAGTAAACCTGTCCACCTGCTGGTATTTGAAACACAGATGGCCTAGCTTCCAGCATTTCCGCAGCACAAAAGTCACCATAGAACGACAGACTGCCAGACCAGTGGTAGAGTCCCATTATAGCGCTTATATACAGTTCCTTATCTAGATTGTTTTCCTCCACATTGTCACATAGTCAACTAACCCCTTATCAAAACATCCATCTCAATGACATATTTCTTTAATGACCCAGTCTAAATGTCACTTCTTAAATCCGTCTCCAGTATATCACCTTGCTTTGCTCCCAATATGACATATGTTTTTCTTTTTTTATCTTTTTCTTCTTTTTTGGGGGTGGGGATATTACTTCTTCTTGAATATAAACTCTGAGAGCAGAAAAACAAGTCGCTTTCTGATTCAAAGTCAATTCTGATACAAAGAGATTTTATCTATCTTGTCCATGGCTCTATTCCCAGTATTGAAACAATGACTTGCAAAGAGTGTTTTTCCACTCAATGTATGAATGGATAAGTAATTGTAATATTTCTCAATGTGGCTTCAGCCCAGTATTTTTGACTCCTTATTCACTAAGTCCATTGGAAATTCTATGCCTTTGGAAAATACTGTTCCCTGGATTGAGTATCTGTCATATTTGGTAGATATCCACTCCTTAAAATACAGTTTGCTTAAAATAATCTGGTCTGAAAAAAATCTTTGTCTTTCACAGACATAGTGAGTTTCTCAATGGTCATTATTTTTTCTCCATAGTTCTTTCTAATTGACTGATTAAAATATTTATATTTTAAATATTTATAATGACTCCTACTATGTTCTAGGCATTGCGCTGGGTGTCAGCTACTTAATTATGTGAATGCTTTTTAAAAATGTTGAATTATGTTATTGGAAGTGCTTCCAGATATCATAGCAATCCATAGTTCAATCACATCAAGCAGTATTATACAATTGCTACCATTTTCAATTTCAATACTTTTTCTTTCTTCTTGACCTCCTTAATATCAGTGCTCCTTTTATCCTCCCTTCCCTATCTGACTCCCCAGGAACCCTTGTTAATTTTCCCCTACCTTAGGTTTTTTAAAATATATGATGTGATAAATATACCCATTCCTATGATCCTTGCTTTTAATAGTCTCATCTCATAGTGCTAGAGCTCAATACCATTTGATTAAAAACAAAATTAAATTAATACTTTTCATTGATGGTGATTAATTTCCTCACTAGACTCTGGCTTTTTTATAAGGTGGCCTAAAGTAGGCTTCTCTATATTTTGAGTGACTAACACAGTTCTTGTTTTATGAAAGTTATTTGAAAATACTTATCAGTAAAAGAGCCTTGTGAGTAGATTATAGACATAAGGATATAAACTACTTTAAGAGATGTTATAATGTGGCAAATATTACTCAATAGGGAAAAAGTTATGGAGAATTAGGAAGGAAAGATGCTACAACTAATTAGCCCATGAAACAAGGCTCTGTCAAAAAAGTAAAATGTATATTGCATCTTGAAGAACGATTTCTACAAGGATGCAGGAAAGTGGGTGTTATATACATAGACTTAGGGGAAAGCTTAAAAGGGATTCAAGATCCAGTTACCTCCTTTACTGGGCAATGGCCATGCATAGAATTCAGGGAAAGGGGATAGCTAAGTAGTCTGGGCCTCTTTGATGGAGAACATTGAATACTTACGTTAAGCTCAATCAACATCATTGGCATGTATGGTTTACAAACCAATATAACAAACATTTTGTGATTGTTTCCCTTTTCAACCACCCTGTGATTCATTTCTCATTATCTTCATAGCCCCCAAAAGCGAAGAGTCAAGGCTAGGAAGGTTATTCTTAAGTCTTAGCTGGGGAGTGATTGAGATTTTGTTGCTTGAAAGGGAAGTTTCAGACTCCTGCTGTATTTTTTCAAAATATAAATGCAGTCATGTTACTCCTTTGTTTAAAGTACAATAGAAATGCACATACATTGGCCTCTTTCAGTGTCCCTTGACCTTCAAATAAGGACAAAACTCTTCAGCGTGGTCTAGATCAGTGGTTCTCAACTTTCTAATGCTACAACACTATAGTACAGTGCCTCATGTTGTGGTGACCCCCAGCCATAAAATCATTTTCTTTGCTCCTTCATAACTGTAATTTTGCTACTACTGATATGAATTGGGCAACCCCTCTGAAAGGGTTGTTTGACCCCAAAGGGGTTGCAACTTATAGGGTGAGAACTTCTGGCCTATAGCTCCATGTTAATTTGGCCACCACCCAGCAATGCCATCCCATTATCATTGATGAATCAAACCATTATGATTCACAGGGCTTTCAATTGCTGAAGTTTTAGTTTGGTAACTCTGTCAGAACCTGTTTCTTATCAGAGCAACACCCAATGCCCCATTGATCCATGATAATAGCTGAACTTGAGATGCAGTGATCAAGAATCCACCTTGGCTCTCCCACACCAAAGACAGGCATCCTACCATGGGACCACAGTTACCCCAAGGCCTCCTAGTGATCCCAAACACTCCTCTGGTTGCAAAGTAGCTGTTTTGCAGTTGCTTCGGAGATTATTTTATTAATACTCATTTCCCTGAATAGAAAATAAACTTAATTTGGGCCTGAGAGAGGGTTATGAGAATTAACAAGTAAAGAGTGAGGGCACCAAGGTATATTTGATATCCAAATTATTGCATTTGGCTCACAATGATACTAATTCCTTAAATCTAAATTTTCAGTTTCGCTGAGCAGACTACCTGTTGACATAGTGGCTTACACCCTTGGCTGTTAACTATGAGACTAGGAATGTGCCTCTCACAGCTGCTCTGAGGGGGGAAAGACCAGGCTGTCAGCTCCCCTGAAGAGTCAGTCTTGCACACCCTCAGAGACTGTTCTCCTCTGTCCTACAGGCTTGCTATGAGTTGGAACGGCCTTGATGGGAATAGTTTTGGTTTGGTTGTTTGGGGTGGGCATGGGGGTATGCCTGCATTTATCTGACAAACTAGCCACAGGCCACCTCTGATTTTGCTTCCAGTACAGTAACCGGGCATACTACAGGTAATTGTCAAGCATTTAATGAATGACTAAAATGAGCACTAAAAAGCAGTTGATTGTGCCCTCTCCGGTAAATTGAGGTGCTAAGAGATTGCATTTTAAAGGATTTCATTAGAAAATGTTGGATAGCCTTAAAGGTAAAAGTAATAAAGACTCAACAATGATGACAGCTCTGGGGCTAGACAGGTGGAATTGCATAGCAACATCTCCAAGTGGGATCCCGGTTTCCATAGGTGTGATTGAGTACCAAAAGATAGTCAGAGAAAGGACCTGTTCCAATTACTGGTTATCCTTAGCAAAATTATTTACAGAGGCAAAAATAAATGCAGTCACTTTCATTTATTTAGCCCCTTACAGCTTCTAAAGAAGGGTGATTCTCTACGCTGGATCACCTCGACAGTGGGAGAATTGTCTGCAGAAAAGATAGCCATTTAATGGCCACTCTTTTCTTTGTAAATTCAATTAGGTTTCTGAGTCAACATAGTAATCAGTCCAGAGATGTTTGTCTTCATTTCAGTGCGATTTTAATGGACTCTTTTCACTTAAGCTCCACTGTTCTTCAGGGCTGAGTCCTTTATTTCTGAAGCACCAGGTAATATTGTATTATGCATAACAAACCACAAAATGCATTTGTATGAGCAGGTTGGATTTTTATCCATCAGGCCTTCTAAAAATGGGCTTTATCTGACCTCTAACGCAACGACCAGCCAGAGGCTAATTTTGGCAGTATTTCTTCTGAAGGCGGAGCAGGTGAGGGTAGATAAGTCGCCAGCGCCCACTTCACATAATAAAGATGTCATTCAAGTTGGTATTGAAAGCAAATCTTTTCATGCCTGATTTTTCAATTAGTGCGAGTGTAGCTCCGTGGCCTCCAGCTACCGGAGGCCAGCTGATCACAGTTAACTAGATGCGTGAGCAGAGAATGTACTGACATTTCCTTAGGTGCTGATGCAGAGGTCTTGATAGTTTCTGTCCTCAGTATACACTTGCCTGCAATCTGCTCTGCGATAGCTCAGAGGTTATAGGGGGTGATTAAGTGAGTGAGACAATTAAATGGCAGTGTTACCTTGCAGAACATAGTCAGGCTTTACCACTTGACATGTGACTGCGAATGGTCATCTTTTTCAATTAACAGACAAACAAGTGACTCCAGACAGAGGTCAGAAAACTTATTCCCTAAAGCAATGGTTTTCCACCTTCCTCGTGCTCCAAGTCTTTCACACAGTCCCTCGGGTTGTGGTGACCCCTCAACCCATACAATTATTTTCGTTGCTACTTCATCACCATGATTTTGCTACGGTTATGAATGGGGCAAACCCCACGAAAGGGTAGTTTGACTCCCAAAGGGGTTGCGACCCACAGTTTGAGAACTGCTGCTCTAAAGGGAGTTCAGTGGTATTTTCATATTGTCTTTGCTTCCCTTGCTTCTACTCAGCTATGACTTTGTCATGTGACAGCAGAAGCAGCCAATAGATAAACAATTGAATAAGCCTCCTTCGAAATAAAGATTTATTTATGAAAGCAGGCAGACACTGGACTTAAGCCTTCTGATGTTGTGAGTTCAGCATTTTATGTATACAGAGAAGCTAGAATGGCATTCTGAGGTTCAGTAAATTCTAATGAATGTCATGACTGTAAACCAGTGGTGGTTTGGGTGGTTTAGGGATAGAACGTTCACTATCCATGAGGGAGATCAGGGTCGTCTTTGTGGCATTGTGGTGAGATTAGGGCCACAAGCTCAGCAGTTTGAAACCACTAGGTGAACTCCTCAGGACAAAGTTGGAACTCTCTACTCCCATAAAGGGTGACAGTTTTAGAAGTCTACAGGGGCAGTTCTACCCTATCCTATGGAGTCACTATGAGTATGCATCAACTGGATGATAGTGAGGTCGTTTCCGGAAGGACATCTAGGATTTCCAGTCCATACTCTGACTGTTTGCCAGAGGAAAGCCAGCTTGTGTGTTGCTGTGATCAAAATAGGAGATTTGGTGGGCTTCCAGACTAACATGGACTAGGGAGAAAAGCCCAGTGTTCTACTCCCCGAAACCAGCCAGTGTCTAGATCAGAGACCATCGTAGGGATAGCATAGTGCTGTGCACTGAGTTGTCATGAGTTGAGACGGACAGTGGCTAATAATAATAACAACCTAATTATAATAAATGAATAGCATTTTAGAATGCCAAGAAGGAATCTTGGGGTTAGTAGACCATTCTTTCCTATTAAATGTTCCTAAACAGAGGGTCCAGAAAGAGCAGGGACTTTCCCAAGGTTGTTGCAATTTGATTGGTCATAGTCCTATTCCTATCACCAGTGGTGCTGGGCATTAGATGTTGGCCTGCTAACCACGGGGTTCCAATCTACAAGCTGCTTTGTTGGAGCAGGAAGGAGGCTGTCAGCTCCTGAATAGACTGACAGTGTCAGAAACCCTGGTTAGGATCCTTATGAGTCAGCATCTATGCTGTGGCTGTGGTTTGGCTTCCGCATAGCATCACCTGCAGACTGTCCAGTAAAGATGGCGGCATGAGACCTGGCTAATCTTAAGGGGTACTCAGGCTTTAACATGTATTTATTGACTATCAGCCATGTTAGCAAGCTGTTTTATGAATATTAGGTGAAGTCAAGGTAATTAAGTTCCTCCCCTCTAAAGATATAACAGCTTGTAACTACAATGCAACGAAAAGTGATGAGTGTCAAAGAGTGAACATCTCCAAGGACAGTGTTCAAGTGCTCTGCATGTGCTATTTCACTGACTGGTTGAATTTCCTTCATTTGCCTTCAAAGACGCTGTGACTTAAAGTTAACTCAATAGTTACTAAAGAGTAGAACAAGGATTTGAACTTTTTTTTCCCTGCATGTGCCATGTGGTTTATGCCAGCCAATGAGGAGGAACCCATGAATGAAATGTGTTTAATGTAGCTATTGCTATGATACATACTACTCTAAAATACTGTGATTAAAGTAGCCAAGTTTCTTATTGGCGTGTTTGTGAGCCAGCATTTTGCTCTATTCTCTTCTGGGTCAGCTGAGGAGTTCCGATGGTCTCATGTGACCTTTTTCATGTGACTGTGTGATCAGCTGAGGCTTATGATCTAAGATGATGTCACTCAAACAAAGACCCGGTGACTGCTTCTGTCAGTCTGGCAGATGGGGTGGGGAAGTCTCAGCAGAGAGAGCTCATGTCTCTTCAGCGTGACTGCGTACCCTCCACTTGGCCTGCATGGGGCTTCTTCACAAGCTAGTCTCCAGGCTATGAGGGGGAACTTCAAAAAGTTTGGGGGAAAATAGAATGAAAAGATAATGGAATTTTTTCACAAACTTTTTGAAGCCCCCTTATATTTCAAGAGAGTGATAACTGAAACAGTAAAAGCTCTTGACAGCTAGTAAGCCCTAAAAAATACTTCCACTGAATTTTATGGGCCAAAGCAGGCATGAGAGCCGGTGAGAGGAGGTTTAACGGGTGCCGAAATAGATTCTGCTGCTTAGGAAGAGGAGCAGCAAAGTCACGTGGCTAAGGGTGAGCATGCAGGGGCGAGAGGGATTGCAGCAGTCCTATTTGCTTACCCTGTACCACAAAAGGACAAACTGCGATGGACCTTCCTTAAGAGGAATATTAGCATTTAAGAAGTGTGGATTTTCCCGGAGTATAAGTTGAGAGTGGGACGATGCACATGGTCTGCATCACCCAGAAAATGCCTTCTTACTTGTATGCCAGCAAGACAATTGGTCTTACTAAGTTTAGGGTCATCATGATCTGGACGGACTCATGCCTAGAAAAGAGCATCCTACTTGGTAAAGTCGGCATGCAGCTAAGAGGAAAACGCTCAGCAAGAGGGAGTGGCGCCGTGGCTGCCACTGGGAGCTCAGATATAAGAACAATGGTGAGACTGGCCTGAGACCAGACTGTCTTTTGCTCTGTGGTGTCCAGGTTTGCTATGCGTCAGACCAATCTGGACAGTCGCTAACACGTTATAAGACTGAATCGCCTTGGTGATGTTGTGGGTTAAAATTTGGACTGCTAACCACAAGATGGCTGGAGAAAGATGAGGGCTTCTTTCCTGTGGGCATCTATAACCTTGGAAACCCAAAGGAACAATTTGACCCTGTTCTGGCAAGTGGCTCTGTGTCAGAATGAACTAGAGGACTGTGAGTTGTGGCCTTTTTTTGCTTGTTTTTGTTTAATTGCAAGAGTGATTTCCTTATCTCTGACATGTCTTCTCAGAGGACTTTCGTTTTTATTCATTTGACTTTTGCTATAGAGTCAGCGTGTGCCTTCTCAGGCAGAGAGGGCAAAATAACCCCTCCTCCCACCTGGCATCACTATTACAGCAAAACCCAGATTCCCAGTTCACTTTCCAAGCAAGATTGACGGCAGCTGAATGTTTGCCCCAGCAGCTGCTTTCTTGTTGAAGATGAAAGTTGGATGGACTTTAAGATGGAAAGGAAGAGGAGAAATTTGATTTCATCGGCAGCTGTCTGACCCATCTTCATTAAGGTGGGCTGTGGACATGGCAAGGCCACTTTGAACTCTCGGTCATAAAACTAATAGGCGCCACTCCACCTGGGAAGTGCATATTGCTGCCTGAGATCTGTCATCGTGGGTGCTTATTGCAGAAGGAGAAGGAATCTCCTGTAGGGAACATGACGGTTCGGTCATTGTGTGACAGGAGTGAAACAGAAAGAAATAGATTTTTCTATTAGCTGCAAATCAAACCCTTGCACATCATTCTGTGAAGGTGACAGGCACCTGATTCTCTAAGGCAGGGTTCAACCAAATCCTCCAGACTCGCACAGGGCAGCGGAAGATTCCTATCCACAAGTTTGCAAGTGTGTGATCCAGGAGCAGATGTGTGGGAACGAGGGTGTGTGAATGTTGTGAGAGATTACCTGCCCTTCATTTGAGTTAGGGTATGGGATTTCTGGACTGTAGATGGGTCTGGGAAGACTGAAAATAGTGCCCAGAGGGAACGAACTCCAAAGAGAGAGGATTGATTAGGGGGATCTTGAAATGAGAAAGATATTCATTCTCAGCCTTCCAAATTCCTGACTCTGAGGTTTTCTCCTCCAGGAATATTAGCTGAAAGGAGGCAAGAAAACACATTTTCTTCTCCCTAACAATCAAGTATTTGAAATGTCAGCATGACATAGGTATTTCTTATCATTCCTGTGATTCCTTTGTGTTTTAGTTCAACACGGCACATCCTCATGGCTTATAATAATAACAATAGAAGCTTCCATTTATAGAGTGCTTATCACGTGCCAGGTGCTTTACATATATTAGAGTGTCTGTCATGCATTTTTAAAAAATCCTTACAAGCTAGATATCATTATCCCCAGTGAAGTGCGGCGGCTCAGACTGGTTACATCACTCGCTCAAGAACACACAGCTCGTAAGTTGCAGGAAGCCACACTTGCACAAGCCATGTTCTTGCATTGTGCTGACTGCCTCCTCAAGGCAAGGGCCTACAGAAGGACATACCCTGTGTGAGTGGTCTAGAGAATTGTGAAAGTGTGTGTGTGTGTGTAGGGAATTTTTAACATTCAGCATTTGGTCGAGCTTCTTTGGGAAGTCTTCTAAGCTGACCCCATTGTCAAAATGCCAATTATCTGATCTAATCACCTCCTAGTATCAGGGAAGAGAGTAAGAGATCAGAGCAGTGTGGGGATTTTTGAAATCTGGAGAGACTCTCTTGACAGCTGCTCTGACCACTGCTGCTATGTTGTATAGAAAATCAGCTTTGAACAGGTCAAGGGGCAGTACCATAGCTTTGAAACTAATGGCAAAAGTGGGATTCCCGTCTCCCACGCTTTGACCTTTCTCCTTTTCAACACTGCACATAATGGAATAATTTGCTGTTTGGGGGGTGTGATATAGAAGACCAAGGTGAAAGCACTCACTCGTGATAAATGTAGGCCAGGGGTTGTCCAACTTTTTCTGTAAAGGGCCAGAGAATAAATATTTTGACTTTTCTGACCAAACGGGTCTGGGTTGGAACTACTGAATTGCAGAAAATGCTTTAAATAATGGATGGGCTGCATTCAACATTCCTCTATTTCCAACCCAAAAAAGTGAAAAGGGGTATTTCTTAAGCCACTGGAAATATAGCAACTGCTGCCTGTCCAGGAGTAAAGGTAACTCCATACAGAAATTTGTACTTTAGTAAATAACCCAAACTCACTGCCATCGAGGCAAAGCGACTTACAGCAATCCTGTAAGACAGGATAGAACTGTCCCCGGGGTTTTTGAGACTGTCCTTCTTGACAGGAGTAAAAAGTCTTGTCTTTCTCCCATGGAGTGACTGGTGATTCCAAAGTGCTGGTCTTTGATTAGCAGTCAGACATATAACCACGACTCCCCAGGCTCCCTGCTAATAATAGGATAGTAGTAAAATAGTTGTAGTTTAATTGAATCTTAAGTGGTGGAGGTGATGGAGGTGTTGTTGGTAGTCATTGCAGAATTAAGTGTATTCATAGCAGCAGCAATACCACTTCTTAATATTCCCTCATATTTTGTGGTTTTATGAAGTACCTTCACACTTATCACCTCAAATAATCAGTTTTAACCCTTGCCCTAGAACTGTTTGTGCCACTGAGTCTTTACCAGTTAAGGTTTGAGATACAATCAGCACTGTATGAGACTTGAGAGGCAGAATGGCAGCACCTAGAGAGAACGGTTGTGTGCCTCTTGGCCCCACTAGGGGGCTATGTTCAGTAGAATGATGGCTGGTTGCTGGGTAGCCTGCCATGAGTTCCCCAATCATATGATGGCTATTTAATTCCATCATATTGTAGACTGTTTGTACATACACCTGTATAAATTACAAAAAGATTTTGGTCTCAGGAGAACATTCTTTTTCTGCCTATCCCAGTTTTGGATTCCAGTACTCGTGACTCGCTATGAAAGGTGATCTGCTAGGTGATCGCTATGAAAGGTGATCTTCATTCAACAGTCATTTACGAGGTACTTATAAACTCTTTTCTTGGCACCAAAGGGAAGCAGATATATGAGACTCCCACCCTAAAGCAACTCTAGGTCTACAAACACCCTGTAGCTTGGGACAATGCTACAATCCCTGCTCATTTCCTTTCCTTGGACTTTGCAGACTCTCAGAAACTCAACCAAGTGTTCTTGAGGGCTTGATTTAGACTGTCTGAGATTACTTTGCTGTGCAACCTTGCTTAAGCTCCTTATCATAGGCTCCCTTTCATGCCCCTCATCTGTAAGATGGGAATGAGATGGTAGCAATACTTGCAATGTGTCTTGAGAATGTAGCAATGTATGCATAAAGTACCTAGTATTAGTACATGCTCAAATAGATGCCAGCTGTTACTGTTACTACAATTGTTCTCCTGGGGCAAACAGAAGTAAGCCCTCGGTTCTTCGGACTCATCGTGCCTCTCTAGGACAGAGCACACGTGTCTTATTGGGGTTCCAGGCTGTGTCTCTTGATGGAAGCAGAAAGGCACATCTTTCACTCATGGATTAAAACTGCTGACCTTTTGATTAGCAGCCAACTAGGGATTCTCAGGTGAAGAAGAATCTCAAACCAAACGCATTGCTACCTAGTCAATTCCAGTTCCTGTCGATTCTCTAAGACAGAATTGAATTGTGCCTTTGGGTTTCTATGACTTTAAATCTTTACAGGAGTAGATAGCTTCACCTTTTGTGAAGCTACTGGGAGGTTTCATCCCTTGACCTTGTAATTACCCCTCAATGGGTAACTCTCGGTAGCACCAGGGCTCTGTTTGATGCAGGATAAGTACCACACCTTCCATGTCAAGCAACATGTAAAGTTTACTTCTTGGTGAGCTTTAGAATTGGATTGTATCTTTTTGGCTCTTTGACTTCTTTCTTCTCAGTACCTCGGGATTTCAAGGCATCTTTGGAACTTTGTTGACAAACACAGAGTTAAATGAGGTGAACAATTGTTCTCTGACATTTTAAAACTGGAGAGAATTGTCCAGATTATCTAGGTCAGGGGCACATTCAGAAGATGAGCAACAGAGTTCCCCTGAGAATAAATGACTTTGTCAAAATAATACACTTGGAACGGACTGAGAGGATGTTCATGATAAAGGTTTTTCTTCTGGACTCAAATATTTTCGCACGGCCTCTTTTAGGTGCTCACATTTAACCAAATAGCTTTCTCATAGTCAACTGATTGTTTTCACGTACTCACTGGCTAAGGTAGATTAGTGATGAACCTAATGAGGCCTTATAAGGCCACCTAAGTTGCTTCACTTTCCCTGCCCTCAGTTTCCACATATTCCTAGTGAGGGGACTCCATGTGCAAGAATTCCTGAGACATCTCCGAGTTCATGTAAGAATCAACCGGAAAGATCAGAATGGGATCTGCTCAGGGTGTTATGGAACTTTGGTATTTGTGGGACTGGGATGCAGGCAGTTTTCTTGTGCTTTGCAGATATTTCAGCTTTTACAAATTTGTAGCAATGCTGTGTTGAGCTCGTTTTTCCAAAACGGGTGCTCACTTCATGTCTCAGGATCACGTTTTGATCATTCTCACAATATTCTCAACTTTCTCATCATGCCAATGCCCACTCAAAAGACTACAGTCCAGGGCAAACACAAGTTTTATATGTGCTGAGAAGTCAAAAACCTTTATTTTGCTGCTCACTTCGCAGGCCTGGAAATGAACTTTCCAGATCTCTGAGGGCTACCTTTCCTACTCATATTCTAAAGAAAACACCAAAGTGATATTCTTTTTTGGTTGTTGTTGTTACTTTGGAAGCAGGCTCCTTTCTGGTGTGGAATATCCCCCAGCGGGACCCAGAGGTACAGTGTGAACAATCCCTGAAATGATCTGCATGCATTGACCCCAAGAGGCTCTCCATTGTGTCTTGAGTTCTGCTTGGCTGCTGAACTGCTCTGGGAGGTGGGCTGCTTCCTCAGCTGAAACCCTTTCCAAACTGACCGGTGGACATTGATTCTGTGTTATTATGTCCATAGGCAGGGGATCAGAAATAAGACATCATAGGCCCACTAGACTATGTATTTCCTCTGAGGACAATACGGTTGTCCTTGTTGGAAGCCTCTCACTTTGGCAGAGCTTCCTTTTTATCCTTTTGTGAGAATGAATGCATTTTGTGTCCTTCAGCCTTGACCTTAGTAGGGATTGGCACTCTGCATTTGATCCACATTTGAAGCAGTATCTTCTTCATAGAGTTGCTCTCCTATTAATAGGCTCACCTGTAAGGAGCCTTTGATTTTAGCTTGCTGCTTGGGTAATGCTTCAGATACATTTGTGTGGTTGTTGTGATGCAAAGTCGTTGGCTTGCATGGCTGTTTTTAATGGCTACTCTTGAACCCTGTGACTGTAGGCAGGGAACTCATTTTATCTGCCCAGAGTTTGGGAGGTTTGGTTCACATCCCCCACCGTCAGCTCTCCAAGGTCTCCAGGCAGCCTGTTTCTTGCTTTTCTCTCAGCCTTGACACCTAGTTCATCATCAGAGATAAGCCCGGGTTGTCTGCAAATTGCAATCTCATCAGGTCTGCAAGATAGCATCTTGTTGGACTCCTCTCTGCGCATTCCATTAACACATGGGGACTGGGATTTGAGGAGAAGCTGGACCTCACCACATCAGCGATTGTGGTTGATGAACAGATTCCGGTTTTCCCCATTATTGGCTTCATTAAACTTGACAGCCTTTTTAGTCTTCAGATAGGGTGAACCTTTTTTTTTTCTCTCTCTTCCCCTCAATGGTACTTATTAGGAGCTGTCTTTTTAAGAAGGGTCACTTGGGAAGAGATGCGTGTGTGTGTGTTTGTCTGTCTGCTGGTGGTGTGTGTGTGTGTTGGGGAGGGGGGGGAGGAGAAGCACTTTTACTTCCAGAAAGTGGCTGCTTTTGGTAAACAGTCTTGATTCAGCTTTTAGATTTCTTTCATCTTCCTAATTATAATTGCTCCCATTTATCAAATGCCTACCGTTCGGCAGGTCCTAGAATCATCTTATTTATTCTTCGAAATCTTACTTATGATCCTCATCGCCTCCATTGGAATCTGAATCACAAAACTATGAACTAAGGTGTCCCAGGTCTTTTAGCAAAAAGCAACAGAGCAGGGCTATGTATCTAAGAAAACTCCCCTCAGCATCGGAGAACGCTAACCACCATCCTCTGCCCTCTTCACACTGCTTACAGATTCTTAAATGCCCTGGTTGCTGGTCTTTACACATCAGTGTTTACTACAGCTTTATCCAATGCATTCATGATCTTAAAAACAAAAGGGTCATCCCCTAAATCAGCAGGTAAAACAATAAACAATACACTACTTAGTTTCTGTGGACCAGGATTCAGGATCAGCTCAGCTGGCTGGTTTGGGGACAGGGCCACTCATCCTTTCTCTCTTTCCCCCTCATAACCTCAAGGCTGCTCCAGAGTCAAGCTTAACTATTAGTTACCTGCCTTTCTAGCTCCCCTTGTTCTGGAAGGACTGGGGCTGCAGCACCTTAAGGCCTTGCAGACTAGTTTGATCTTACAGTTCCTAATAAACTTTCTAGAAAGTTTTAAACCTAAGTATAGAATTGCTTTAAAGGTGTGAACGAAAGGTGCATATGCTTATGTAAACTACTACTTAGCATAAACTGAGTCCTAATAATACAAAGCTAAACAAATTTTTTTTTGACATCACTGCCCTCAGCTGGTGGGAGTAGGAGGCCCAGCCTTTGCTCCTGTGGAGCTGAAATCGAACCTCCATCCCAGTGGGCCGCAGTCCCACGCACAACCACTACGCCACCGGGGCTCATTGCAAAGCTAAAAATTTTAGCGTGTTTCTTATCCCTTATTTTTGACCCTCTGCATATGCTCCAGAAAGATTTGGTGCCTTATGGAATTGTCTTAGGAGAGCCCAAGGAATGAAATAAATGGTCTCTTTCTTGCCTTACATGAAAGAAGCTATTTTCACTAAGAAGATGATATACAGTGCATTTTTAAGATTGTGCACAGGCCTTAGACGATCACTACTGTCTGATCCTCATTAGTGCAAGAGACAACGCATTCTCTCTTTTTTTGCCAGGAAGCTCGCCTATGACAAACCAATGTTCTGTACAAATGCCCTACTACTACCACTGCAGCTCACTTTTCCCAGTGAGTCCTGAGAGAAATCCCACGTGTTCTTCATGTATCCAATTCTCCTCCTTGTACTGCTCTTATCCTGTAAAGTGTTGATCCCAGTCGTCTAAATATGATGGGGAACAGCCCAAATTATTTTAACAGTGCCATTCAATGCATTACCTGTAGCTTAAAACATGTCTGGTAAAAAGAGAAAGGTCACAGTTCATCATAGTCTTGTCCTCTGGTACACTTTGAAAGGAGGTTGGAAATAATTATTTTCAAGAACTTAATTGTTTGAAATATATGGTAATTTCTTCTAAATGTAGGCCCCGCATTTCATTCTATTAGAAAAAGAATGGGGAGTGAGAGTCTTCCTAGAGAAACAGTTTGAAAGCTCAAAAGAGATTTTTTTCATTAATTTGTCTCAGTCCCAAAGCAAGGGACAACATTTCCCCTTTTAAATTTCACTGCAAGTAAGTGGGAAGTAAAAATAAAACTAAAATTGCCTATAAGCAGAGGTAAGGAGCCCTGGTGGCTTGGTAGGTTATGTGTTGGGCTGCTAACTATAAGGTCCTTAGTTCAAAACCACTGGCCACTCTGTTGGAGAGAAAAAAAAGACTTTCTATACCTATGAGAATGGACTCAGTGGAAGTGAGTTTAAAGATTTTAAAGTGGCAGTTTGAGTTTAAAGGTTTGCAGTCTTGGAAACCACAGGGCAACTTGACCCCATTCTCTCAAGTTGCTATGAACTGGAATTCATTCTAGGGACAGTGGGGTGGTTTTCTGTTTTGTTGTTGTTTGTATGAACAAAGGTACACTGATCATTGGGCAAAATATTATTTACCAAATAGGGCAAAGTAGAAGTTTAATGACTCACACTTTAATTTCCTCCAAACCAGGCAATTCATGTAATTTTCTTTACTAACCATGTTAATAATATTCCTGCTCTTGTTAGCTATATATATATATATATACATATATAAAAGCTCCAATGTAGGGGTGTGGCAGTAACATAATCTGGTGTCAATTTCGGGATTAAGAGTGTAGGGGTGGAGTCTCGCCTATCAATCTGGAGATAGCCAATGAGGCCTCTTTGTGGATATGGTCCCTGAATCTGGGAAATCCGGCAGTATTTCCCCCTTGGAGGTGAGAGACTCACTCCTCAGTCCCTTGGAGATGCTCTACTGACAAGACACAAGGCTGACTCCCAGTGAGAGCTCCTGGAGGAGAAGCCACATGGGCTTATCCTGATAGAACCAGACCACTGAAGCCGGAGAAGCCACACAGGAACTCCTGCCAGTGTTAAGATGCTTGAGAAGTCACAGAGAGTCCCCTGCCAGTGCTAAGAAGCTTCTACCACCACTGGATACACAAGATTCTACACCCACTGGCCTGTGATTTTCCTGGTGTCACTGCATGTGCTTCGTGAGTCTGAAGCGGACTTATGGATTATATCGGACATAGGGGCTAATATAAGGCTTATGACCTGGACTGGGTTGAGATGTTGCCTTAATGTACAGTTTCTCTCGTGTATAAACCGCTTCCTTATATACACATGCGTGTTTATGAATTTGTTTCTCAGTCTCACTGGATTAACACAAGGGTGTTATGTTTTTGGTAACTCTCTTCATTGTGCTCTCCCAGTGCACAACAGTGAGAGACTACAGCAAGAAAAATAATGTATTCAGTATGTTTTAATGCTACATGTAGCTTTATTCCTTAGTATCAGCTGTTATTTGTTACTAGAAAGAAAGCAGAGCAAGATATATTCCTTTGGGGAGATGGTTAAATAAAAAAATGCATTTCCAGATGATATCACATGTAAATAGCACTTTGAAATTGCAAGACATCAGAGTTAATTAGGCTGAATCCATTGCTTCGTCAGATATGAATCTCTAAACTGACTTGCATGCTAGAAGCAGTGACTCCACATTGGCAGAAAGTGAGATTCTTATATATTTTTGAACTTCTTATATGTTCTCGGGGGGGGGGGCGCGACAAGAAGAAAAACATGGTAAAATATCATATCCTATTCTCTGACCTGCTTTCCTCTAGCAGGCTGCTAAGGCATCTTATCATTGACCTAGAGAGAAACTTTGGTGGTGATTCTGGGAAAAACTGTCTGTACAATCTTGCTGTTATCCTGGCTGTGTGATATCAAAACTACTTCGTAGCCACTAGAGCAGTGACTCTCAACTTTCCTAATGCTGTGACCTTTAATACAGTTCCTCATGTTGTGGTGCACCACCCCCACAACCATAAAATTATTTTCATTCCTACTTCATAACTGTAGTTTTGCTAGTTATGAATCAGGCAACCCCTGTGAAAGGGGTGCTCGACCCCCAAAGAAGTGACCACCCACAGGTTGAGAACTGCTACATCAGAACATGCTAGGTTTGATATTGACACGTCACCTCTCAATCATGGACAGTAGCTTTGAGGGCGACCAGCGAAGGGACAGTGACTTGTCATCTACTTATGGAAGTAGCGTAAGGTTATAGTATTTCATATTAGGCACCATGGAATATCATCTCTGAATATTTGGTAATGTGACATTGCAATCCCTCCCCCACGGAAAAATCCTAAATTGACTCTGGACTGTTCTCATTAAGGCATATCTGTTTCTTTTTTGCTGTTCTCCAGTTATTGAATTATGTGAGTGGGACACTTTGAGCATATGTCTGTGTGTATACATATATGTATGTATATACCTATATGTATAGCTACATGTATATGTGCATGCATTTATATACAAACACATGCATATATACATAATTTTTTCATAATCCAGTGCTTGGACAGAATTAAGATATTTCCCTTTTTTAGAAAAGAAAAGAAAAACCCTGAAGAAGATTTATGTCATTCCATTAAGCATTTGATATACACAGCAACCATTCCAATGTTAGGTACATACATTGAGGGAATATAGGTTGAAAAAAATGTAGAACTCCTATTTGTATCTGTACTGAATATTATGTATTTATTATTTTCTCTTAAATTTGACTCCTAGTATGTTTTAGCCTATCATCCTAAACATCTGTTCTAATATATTTTAAAATACATTTAAGGGAGTCGTATAGTAGCACAGGTTTACAAATCATAGTAGAAAAGCTACACTCATACACCGAGGTGGGCACCGAGAACTTCTTACTTGGAGAAATAGAGAAGCATGATCAACTAGTCATAGAACAAAGGGTGACTTTCAGGAAAAAAACCTACCAAAGTCCCCCCCTCAATTCATGTTAAATCGGACAAACAGTGAAATTGAAAGGAAAAAGGCAAAAAGCAGTCATTTGGTCCATGGTTGAAAAACATCTTCCAATAAGTCATAAGCGCATGAGCCCTTGGTGCAAGTAAGATGAATGACTGGTTCTGGAGAAGCACAAAGGTGAAGAGGCAGTTCAGGAAAGGAAAGGGGATCTGCATGTTGGGTCCTCTCCCCAAAACAACATGGAGGTCCCTCAGGTGAGGGACACGATGGTGCCCACTCTTCAGAATGTCACAGAAAGATGTCCTTCCTGTTTCACATTATCACACTGCTCCCGGAACTAAGCAAGAAGAATAATTGCAACCTTGATTCATTCCTGAGCCATCCTCATATTTTAGTCAGCCTGGCAGTGCTTACTAAATGCTATTGTATTTATCAGAAATATTTTCCACACAGACCCAGAACATTGGAAGTAGAGATGAACTTGGCATACCTATGCTTCATTTATCTTGGTTGAATGTTACTTAGGGTCAATATTTATCTAATCATTGTGCATTACTAAACTTCTATCATTTTTGCATAGCCCTGTGATTGTCTACGAGGGGACATTTTCTAATATTCAGATTAAGTTTTTCTTTCTTAATTTCTTGCCTCATTACTCCCATTTATGTTAGCTTCAGTCTCTCTTAGCCACCCTTTCCAATCCTTGTGGTCCCCACATGAATCACTGCATATTGATGTTTTATTTATTCCTCTCTGCTCACATTATTTTTGACCAAGCTATTTAGTCATTTGGTTTCCAGCTCATATTGTTCTTGCACTTAAGGAGGATAACCTAGTAGAGCAGGGAGGCCTGGAACTGTTTTCAGGTTGAAAGATATACATTCTCTCCTTTACCATTCATCTGGAAGTTCTGTTTTCTACAGAGCCTTTGTTGTAAATAGATGAAATTATTGGGCCTCCAGTCCACACCCTGGTTTCATTAAAGCAGTATTGCCTTTCTGTGTTCTCGATCCCATAGCCTTTGTCGGTGAAGGCAGAAGAGATGGCAAAGGATTCTGATTGGTCATTTCCTGAGCCAGCAGGAGCTGTGGTACTCTCTGCTCCATCCTTTCTAATTACTTCCTCATAGATACTAAACTACACCCCCTTGAGCAGCTAGACGGATTAAACACTGATCAAAGGCAGGTTTAGCTGTATCCCCAGGACAAGTTGATTCAATGAAGAAAAGCTCTGGCTCTGGGAGAGCTTTGAGGAAGAGAAATAAATTAACAATTAGCATTTTAACAGTAGTAAAAACTGCAGAGTGGAAGCAGCCGACCTGATGTTTTCTGGTATCGGGGAGCTCTGGAGGGATGCAACTGATTGGAAAATTACATTTTGATAAGTAAGATAGGGTATAAAGGTGTAAGATATAATTTTTTAGATGTGTGATCTAGAACCTTTCCTAGGACTCATTTTAATCTTTTTGAATAATTATTATCAATAAGATAGTTTAATGGGTGTTACATCTAGGAATTCCTATGATGATAGCCATAACTCAAATGAATTATGACTCCATAAATATTGTATATACTCAAGTATAAGCCAATCCAAATATTAGCTGAGGTATCAAATTTTACCACAAAACTGCTTTAAAAACACGGCAAGATCCCAGATAATTCACATGTAGCCTGAAATGTCCACATGTGAAGTTTGCACAGTCTGTTCTTTACCTATGCACTGCTTCAAAGAATCGGTTCTCTGTGTGTGTTCATCATAATATAGATATTGTGGCCTTTATATAGCTCATAGCTATACTGACAAAACTAAAGGAGATACCCCTAAACAATTCAGATAAAAACTTTAAATGCAAACCACTAAAAAAGACAAACAGGAGGCTGGTTTTGTCCAAGGTGTCTAATCAATTTGCCATGCTTTCCATGAACATAATCTATGAAATGCTAATCACAGAAGCAGAAATCGCATGCAGACAACCAAGAATAAATTCATGATAGACTCGTGCTTTTGTGGCATCTAGCAATGTGTACTTTTCTGCATCACATGCTCATTTTCTTCTGTTGTCAAGGCTTACAATGAGAAAGCTGGCCAGGCCCTTATCATATGCTGATAAGTGACATCATTAATGAATGAACTAATTTCAGAAGAGTTAAAAATGATGTGTACAAGATTATACAGCTTTCAAAAATCATCTAAATTCTTCTTGTTCAACTGCATAATGAACATAGGGGCAGTGCTTATTTTGTGCGGTTGTACGTTTATAGCTGGGAAGATGTATGTGTGCATTAATACTGACACTGAAACCACCAGCAGGGATCACCCCACCCCACGCCAGCCTTCCTCACGCTGTGTACTCAATGTCAGGTTGAACGACTTCATGTTGTTGTTGTTTTAGTCGCCCATAGACAGTAGCTATCACAGTGCGTGGTGCTTTGTTGGTTCTCAGTGCAGGTTTTTGAATGAATGCATTTTCAGACTTTTTACCCAACTAAAGGGGGTGTGGTGGTGTGGTAGAGTAAGGTAGCATCGGGCTGCTAAACACAGCCAGTGGTTTTAAAACACAACCACTCTCTGGGAGAAAGACAAGTGGATCCCTGAAAGCAGGGCTCTCAACTAGCCTTAAAGGGTTACAATCTTGGAAGCTTTGAGGGCAAGTTGTACTTCATCTAATATATTTGCTCACTATGAATCAGAGCTCCAACATGGGGGGTTTTCTCCTGAACTCCTATAGCTCAATCATCTGTTGATGCCTCTGCGTTGAGGGTGAATTTGCCCCGATGGCTATTTTATTTCTCATCATCACGTCAAGATCTCTAATTTTTTTCATGTTTTGAAATATCAAATTGATTTCCTTCCTACTGTTTATCGATAGCCAAGGTCTACTTAGATACTATCTCATACATTTTTCAATAAGGATGGTAAAAGGTGAAATGTTAGTTTGTACAATCAGCCTACTTAAACAAACAAACAAGCAAACAAAAATGAATGAAAAGCAGGGGGAGCGGAGCGCTGAGACCCAGAACTTAACGCCGAGAGATTGAAAATATGCAGACCACCGGGGCACTACTCATTCCTCCAGCTCTGGGCCGCTGTTGTGCCAGGGGTCTAGTCAGGCCTGTGTCTGCCTCGTTCCTGAATAGACCAGAGGACCCATCCAAACAGCCTTCCTACAGTAGCTCCCAACTCCAGGCGGGAGTTCCAGACCAGCGTTGTCTCCCGGGATAGTGACACAGCAGCCAAGTTTATTGGTGCTGGGGCAGCCCCGGTCAGCGTGGCTGGCTCGAGGGCTGGCATTGGGACAGTGTTTGGCAGCTTGATCATCAGCTATGCCAGGAACCCATCTCTCAAGCAGCAACTCCTCTCCTACGCCATCCTGGGCTGTGCCCTGTCTGAGGCTATGGGACCCTTCTGTCTGATGGTCGCCTTCCTCATCCTCTTCGCCATGTGAGGCTCCGTGAGGGTCACCGACCTGTCCCTGTTGCTTCAACTCCAGGCCGTGCCTCGTGCTGGAGTGTGCCAAGCTTTACCATTAAACACGGCATTTCTCTTAAAAAAAAAAAAAAGGTATGAAAAGCATTCCAAATTGATTCCTCAGGGTCATGCAGCTTAAAAATAACTTATTTCTCCCTAATTCCAGTTTAAATAGGTTTTGAATGAATGAATGAATGGATACATGCATTCTGTTTTGGAAAGTCATGATGAAAATTCATGTAAGTTGGCCTGGGGATTTCAGCGCAGCACAAGCTCAATGCAGACAGTCAGCTGGCCAAAGAAAGAGACACACTAAGGGATTCCACGACATGGAGCCCAAGTCACATCGCAGAAAGAATGTTGTATTTAGGCACCGTCCCGCATCCACATTCTAGAAAGTGTTCTGAAGAAGGACCTCCAGAGGCAAGGGTTTTCAACGGAAGTCATGTAGATGGTGGCATATAAAGGGCGGCAGAATGCATTGCTGGGGAGTAGCTCCAGTGATGCTTGGAGACAGATGACAGGCAAAATAGCCATGTCCGCAATATGCTGAATGATCATTGTAAAGGCAGGATTCGTTGCCGACTACAGCCACAAAGCAAAGAAAAAGGATCCAGGTTTGGAAGTAAAGGCCAACTATTGTGAAATATGAAGAAGCTCTTTCTAACCATTTGCGCAGAGCTAATGGGGCTTGGGATGTTAGGGTTTACATATTGAGGCTAGATTCCTGCAGTGCTGTTCTTAGTATGTTTTACAGTTCGTCGTTAATATTCTGCATACCACCATTTACAAATGTGGTGTTCATGCCTTGCTGTAGTGTGTGTATGTGAAGGTGTTTGTTTTTCCAGTATGGTGATGTAATAATGAGCCATCGACAGCAGTATCCTCAATTGTGAGTTCATTCAGAAAATATTTGCCGAGCACCAAGGATATGAAAGTAGTTCTTCACTTCTTTTGGAAATTAGATGCAAGCTGCTGTGTGAATCAGGAGCTCTGGCAGTCTAGTGGTTACGCGTTGGGCTGCTTAACGCAAGGTCAGCAGATTGAAACTACCAGTCACCCCTTCGGATGAAGATGAGGCTTTCTTCTCCCTCAAAGCTTCTTTCCCAGTCTTGGAGATCCTTGGGGAGAGCTCTACTTGCATATAGAGTAGCTACGAGTCAAACTCAACTCAACGGCAACATGTGTTTTGTTTTGTCTTTAATTATGTTTCCCCGTGGTTTAGTGCCATCAAGTTTGTTCTGCCTCACGGTGACCTTGTGTAGGACAGTACAAACTACCGCTTTGGCTCAGCAGCATCTTTATGATGAAGCCAT
The DNA here is from genome assembly GCA_004026705.1 of Nesogale talazaci. NCBI lineage: Eukaryota > Metazoa > Chordata > Mammalia > Afrosoricida > Tenrecidae > Nesogale > Nesogale talazaci. The sequence continues at coordinate 93,093 of PVJH01002773.1, forward strand.
ATTTGAGCCTCTTGTGGTGGGAATTGTGACACTCCTCTCGGCGGGAATTCCTCACTTTCATGGACTATTTGTTTCTCTAAACACGATGATCTTTTTTAGGACTGGATTTTCCTGATGATGTAAGCAAAGCAATCAGATGATTTTTTTTTATCCTCGCTTCTGAGAAGCATTCTGGCTTTATTTGTTTCTATGACTGATTGGGCTTCTATATTTAGAATGTATTTGGAAATTCATATTAGCTCTCAAGGGAGAAAGCGCTACAGAGAGACCCCAAACTGAAGGCCATCCATACAGGGAGCAGGTACACCAAGTACCTCCCAATGGAGGTGATGAAGAGGCAGCCATTTGGAGAATGTGTTTCTGTTGGATTTTCATACTGTGCCCAGTGAAATGAGACACTGATTATTCCTTAAGGTTAAATATACTAGCTGGATGACTAATTTATTGCTGAAACCATGGGAGTTTTGGGGACTAAGAGGAGATGTTAATTAAGAACAGTGTCGGGCAAAACTCCATAAAGCAAGATTATAGTCATTCTCAGGTGCAGATATGTTGGGACTTGGATGCAGTTGAGAAATTTTTGGAAACATAGGGATGAAAATAGTACCCAACTCATAGGGATAGCCTCAGTTTTGCTGTTGTCAGATAAAGTGGGGTTGAATTCAATGTGGACACGTGTACAGTGCACACACAGGAAATGTGAAAAATCTTACTTAACAAAAGAAAGGGAAAGGGGAGGGGGAAGAGAGAGAGAGAGAGAGAGAGAGAGAGAGAGAGAAGAGAGAGAAAAAAGAGAGAGATACCAATTAAGCAGAAACAGGCTTGTAGGAAAAGAGAGCAATTGGCTCAGTGGACATCCGGTTTTGGCACAGAGGCACTAGCTGGACCTAGTAATATGTCATGAACTGTTAGCTCTCACAAAGAGACTTGCGATTTTTCTCAGCCTCGTTTAGCTTCTTAGGAAGAGGAGCAGAGACAAGCCTCAGCTATCGTCTAGGTTTAGAGATTAGTAGCGGTGTCATAGTTATTGTTGGGCTGCTAACGGCAAAACGTGCAGTTCAAAACCACCAGATGTTCTGTGAGAGAAGGATAAGACTTTCTATTCTTGCAAAGAGTTACAGTCTGGGAAACCCACAGGGGCAGTTCTACCCTCTTCCAGAGGGTCATTCTGACTTGGTATAGACTCCATGGCCATGAGCTTGGTTTGGCTTTTTAATGAGGCTGTGCCAGAACCTTAGGTGGGGAGAGATTCTGGGACACATGAGCAGGTCTATTTGGTTTCCTGAAAGGCAGCATAGTCTTCTCTGACAAAGAGAGCATCTGCGGATTTCTCAGCAGAATTTCCTAACAGCTAATCTATTCGGAACACCTTGACAGCCTTGGCTCATAAGCTCTTTAGTCCTGCTCTGCACTATGTATGTGTTTGTCAGACGCATACGCAAATGCACATGTATGTGTATGTGTATAAAATGAAAAGACTCTCCCTGAAGAGTCCCCGAGGAACTGTCAGAATTCCTTACCCTTTAAAAGCTTTGGCTGCCCTCCTTATCTAACACATCAGTGCAGTGTAAATCCTGAATTATTCATGGAAACATAAGGCATGTATCAGTGTGTACATTTCTCTCTGCTTTTTAAAAAGAAAATTTTAATCATATCCGCCCCATTCCCTGCCCCTGTTTGCCACCTTCCCCCCTCCTCCCTGTTCCTACAGTCCTTCCTGGAGCTTTATAGAAAAGAATCATTCAAATAAGCTGTTTTATTGCTTTTCCCCCTTGTCCTTTAACATGTGGCATTTGCTTAACCTCCTGGAGTGCTGTGATTTCCTTGCTCTGGAGTTCAAATGCCAAAAACCATGAGAAGTGTTGATCTAGTGCACCCAGACAGGGAAGCAGAGAACAAATGTCCCACCTTGATACCACTGACCAGAGAATGGAGGGTCAGCACTTGGTGGCCACTCCCTATTCTGCACCCCAGGTGATGCTTGGCCTAGTGGCAACTTCCTGTGTGTCATTTTGGGGGTTGGACATGATTCTGACCAACTCTGAACATCATTGCGATGGTGGAGATGAAAAGCCCTTATCATGCGGAGAGTAAACATGCCTATCGGTGTGCTTCTCGGACCCTCAAAACCACACTAGACCTGTTGCCTTCGAGTTGATTCTGTCACCACAGACTAGAAGAGTCTCAAAGTTTCCAGGACTATACATTTTTATATCTCCTTTCAAATTGTAATCAAGAGCTTAACCTTTTCACATGCCCAATCACATTCCATGGCCTGATGGCAATGTTCAATTTGTCTTGCTTAGTACAGCACAGGTCACAGAAGGTCCAAGAATTATTGCCTCAGGTGAACCTCTGTGTTCGCATCAGGCAGGAGGCCAGGAGAGTGTGTGTTTGTATGTGTGTGTGTTCAAGCTGGCATCCTCTCTCCTTGCCCAGGCAGCAGCTGTCGAGCCTTCCCCAAGGTGCTGCCCTGCATCAGTATGCGGGGCCAGCAGCTGCCTGCCACTTAGATGTGGCGCCTCGGATATGTGTTAGAGTTCCACTCTGACTTGCCTGTGTGCACAGCCGCTGTCTTGTCTGTTAAAGGACAGAGCCATTGTGAAATCCCGCTTCCCTTTGAGATGCTTCCCAGCGCTTTCCCCCACATCAGGGAACAGGTACCCTTGCAGGAACCACAGCGGGAAGGGTCTGCATCTGCCCTTTACCCTTATGGGCTTTGTCTGAATCTTCTGGAGAGGAGACTTCACAGGAGAGATAAAAGAAGATGCCATTCCAAGGGCTGTCCATTTGCATTGATATTTATGTTCTTGGCCAAAGTGACATCATTACCATTTGCGCAGTACTTATCACCACAGCGGTGTGCCGAGACTTGGAAGCAGTAGGTAATGTATTTCGATGAGCAGCAGAGGCCATGGAGATGGGACTAGGAGTCGGGATGGGGAGCTGCCATATCTCTTCCCCTCCTGTCTCCAGGACCACCGTGGCCAGCCAAATGAGGCTCTCGTTCACGCCATAGTAACAGGACCACTGCCCATTGTGTACCCACAGTGTGACCATCTCTGGGTTTGCTCCCCAAACTCACTGACATCAAGTCGATCCCAGTTCAGAGTGACCCTCTAGGACAGGTAGAACTGCCAGGTAGACATCTGAGATTGGATCTTAAAGGAGTAGAAAACCTGGTCTTTCTCTCCAGGAGTGGCTGGTGGTTTCAAACTACTGACCTTGCGGTGAGCATCCCAACATGTAAGTGTATGCCACTAGTGCTCTTACACATATTGCTATATTCATATTGAAGCCAACAGCAACATCCATTATATGGGTAAGGAAACTGAGGCCTAGCAGCAGTCTGTCACACTCATGGAGTCTGTATGGAGAATGATCCAACTCCAAGCACTTTCTCTTCTTCTTTTTTTTTTTAATCACCCAATCCAATATGCTTTTATTGTTTTATTTTTATTTTGGGAGGCATCACTGCCCTCTGGTGGTCGTGGGAGCTACCCAGTGCTGCTCCTGAGAGCCGCCGTTGGATTTGAACCGCAAACCCGCGGGCCACAGTCCCGCACTCAACCACTTACACCACCGGGACTTAGCCACACTTTCTCTACTTATATCATACTGCTGCCACTTAATACCCTGATTCTAGAAACTTCTTTTCCAGATTTAAGCTGCAGAAACTCTTTTCACCCCCTCTGGCAATAGCAATTTAAATAATGAGAAAGAATACTGGGCGACTCTGACCTTGGTCTGGTGTTGTCTTTTTCATTCTCTCCAGATGCTCAGAAATTCCCCCTTTGGAAGGAGTGTAGAGGGTACCAATGAGCACGTGCTTGAGAGAAAACTACCCGGCACCAGTGGAGACCAGGTTACAGGAGCCTGCCAGATGGCACCTGCTTACCTTGGAACTCTTCTGAGCTTTGATCCATGGGCTGAGTTTCTAAAGAAAAGTGGAAAGGTCATTGTTTGCAAGCCCCACACAGGAATAACACCTTTGGTGTGCTTTCCAACCAGGTGACTTCTGATCTCCCGAGAGGACAGCCTCCGTCTCCAACTGTACATGTCTCTATCCCCACTCCCCCACTCCCACCAAACCATCTTCATCGTTTGGAAAGAGTAGGGACCTCACGCCCCCACCCCCAAAAGGCAGCAGAAAAGCCCTCAGCTTCTAATCTTGAAATGGAGAACTAGAAGCGCTTTTTCAGTTGGCCTGGCCCCTCCTCGCCTGTCTTCTCACACCATATGTCCTAGTGTGACATGGGACATATTTCTCATTGGAAATAGGCATGATAAGCTGCACAGCCTTTTCCCTCATTACCCCTCCAAGGGCTCTGTCCATTCAGAGGACATAACAATGCATTTTCAACCCCACAGCACTGCTACAGCTTGGAAAAGCCTCGAACTTTGTGCCGTGCAACTTGTCCTAGACTCCTAAATAGATTCTCAGCTCTGATGGTGCCTTCCACATAGTTAGTTCTAAGATCACCAACATACCAAACCTCCAGCAGGAGTAACCTGGCCACTCAGACCAAGGATGGACCAACCCAACCCAATCCAACCCCGCTACCTTCCAGTTGACTCGCAGCCATCCTGACCTGGTGGGCTGCACCGAATAGGACTGCTGCCTAGGGTTTTCCGGTGAAAACCCGGTCATCAGGGCATCCTTCCTCCACCAGTGTGGGCACCACCAAGCTTGCGCAGCCCCCTGGCTGCCCCAAATGATGCTTCTGCATGTCAGTTTTTTTTGGATTGGGGCTTCTGTTTTGCCCCAAGAGTAAGGTAACCAGATGTCCTGCTTTTTAACAATTTATCCTGCGTTCTGTGACATTTTAAAATTAAATAAATATATTACATACTATTTTTGCATTCTATGAACATTTTTTTTGCTGCATACAGACCAAATTTTTAATCAAGAACAACCCCCACCCCCACCCCCACCCCAGCCAATGGTGTACTGCTTAAAATTTGGTCACTATACAAGAGCCAGGATGTCATTTGATTTCTCCTTCTGTGCAGCTCTCCAATCCAGTTTGCTTTCCTCAAAGAGCTTACAAACTGGTGTTGGAAGCGATCATAAAATACAAAGCATTGAGTTGTGTTACACTGAGAAGCAGCATCAAGGACAAGTGTGTTTCATTCACAAATGAAATACCTAAGTACGTGGTGCATGTGAAAATATCGAAGAATTGGGCTGAGCCCCGGTGGCGTAGTGGTTGTTTGTGGGACTGCGGCCCACTGGGTTGGCAGTTCAAATCCAGCAGTACTTCTCCAGGAACAAGGCTGGGCCACCTACTCCCACCAGAGAGCAGTTCCACCCCAAAAAGATCAAAGAATCTTCAGGGACAGGAGAGAGGTGGAAAACTTACCACAGGGGTGTTCAGTTGAGGATCAGTCAGAGATACACAAAGTGGTTTTGTGTGTGTGTGTGTGTGTGTGTGTGTGTGTGTGTGTGTGCAAGGACCAGCTAGTAAATAGCAGGAGACTTCAAAGAAGGCCATAGGGGGTGGGAGGGTTGGGAGGAGGGAACTGCCATTATCTGTCAATTTCATTTTTTTCTCCACAAACTTTTTGAAACTCTCTCATATGTTTTGTTTTTATGCCCCTGGAGCTGGTTACTTTTCAGCATGTGGATCAAGTGCTAATGACCTTATGAAGCCTTTTCTTCCAACAATAGCACACCGCGTCCCTTTCTTCCAGGACTCTCTCATCGTGGCATGTTTGCAAGTTAATGTCATTCTAAGTTAAAAAGAAATTCAAATTGCTATCATGGATGTTGCCACTCAGCATTTTTATGGTTCAAGACCAGTCTTAGAAACAAAGGGAAGGCCTTTTAGCTCAGAGGCTAAATCACTGACCTCATACAATGCGAGTTTCGTCACTCACACACACGCCTATGCATTTTGTTCTTGCTAGAAAGGTGAAATCACTGCACACCCGCACCTGCTTATCTCCCATTCCTTCTGATGTGCTCAGTGCACCAAGGCTGACAAAGGCTCTCTCTTAGAATGGCTACTGAGTGAGAAAGGGGTCTATGGGCTGTTTGATCTTTTCCTGTCCTTCTTTGCCATCCTGTTTATCTTAAGTAGGTGGCTAATTCAGGGAAGTGACACCAGTAAGAAAGGATGTGATCGGGTTCTTTGATCATGTGTGTTTCTTAGGGTGCCACTGCCTTAGAACATCACTGTGTTTGAAACAAGTGCTGGCTCCCACTGAGAGCGAGCGCAGCCTCTGAGGGCTGTCAGGCTTCGGCTGGCTCACTCAGTCATAGATACAGCACACTGATGTTGTACTTGCTTCGAGACTCACTGAACACGCATCATCTTTATGCTGGCATCTTATACCCAGGGGGCTCAGCAACCGTGGTATATAAATGAGATGGCAAGACACAGGGGAAGTGTTGTTGTTGTTTTCTTCTTTTGCTGATACCTTGTTAGGTGAGAACTTGAAGGTAAGGATATCTAAGACTTGACTGGAAGTGGGAAGTCGGCATGGAAGACAGGGATAAAACATTTGATTATGATCATGGAGAGTGTAGGGTGGTATTAAACAAGAGATTAATGTAATCAAAGGAGAGTTATCATAAATCAATGTGGAGGTGGTCTGTCAGAGAGGAGGGAAATGTTGAGTGTGTCAGAGTGCAGCCTAGCAAGCGGGCTATGGGGACCCTAGCCATGACATCATAAGGACTTAGAGGAGGAGGAGGACTGGAGTTGCGTGATGGGAACATGTGGTATTAGAAGACTTCCAAGTGAAGGTTCCCAGGACCTTGTGAGAGGGTTGAAGTGGGGAGAGGTGAAGGCTACATAGGGATAACAGATAATACAACACCATCACTTTGAACCTGGAAAGCTGCAGAGTGGATACCTCCATTCATTCCTGGGAGCTGCATTATATGGATTGTTGGTCAATACAGCCACACTGGTAGCTCCCTGGTAGAGCTTTAACCTTCCTCACTTTCATACCTGAACAATGTGCCCCATTGCGCAACTGCCAGCTCTGCTTGTGGAGGTTGGCCTGGTGCTATGATGCTGCACAGGTTCTTGCAGAGCTTGCAGGCCGGTGATTTTCAACCTTCCTACTGCTGCAACCCTTCCATAGAGTTCTTCATGTGGTGGTGACCCCCCCCCAACAGAAAATTATTTTCTTCATTGCTACCTCACTGTCATTTTGCTACTGTTATGAATCAGGTGGCTCCTGTGACAGGGTTGTGGGACCCCTCAAAGCACTTGGGACTCACAGATTGAGAACTGCTGTTTCAGACTAAGATGGACTTGAAAGGAAATTCTGATCATCTATTTTTGAAAGTCATTGAGTGAACACTTATAAAGCAAATATGCAGTGGTCTTGGAGGGGGATATTGCAGAAATAGACAACATTTTAGTTAAATGTTTATTCACGAGGGATTAATGCAGAGGCAGCTGACAACTACAACTAATGGCTAAAGGCACCCCAGGCAGAGGTGAAGACTGGGTTTGGGGTAGCTTGAGTTGGTGTTGGTGTTGTAGTTGCAGAGTGTCGTGGTGAAAGTGGACACTGACATGGGGGAGAGAAGCAGGGAGCCACAGTGAAGGCATGCGGTTCCTCTTCACAGAAATCAAAACTGAATCAGAGATTTGTTATGGAAAGAATGCAGAGACGAGAGGGAGAAGAAAGAGACTTTTAGGACTGATCAACATACAGATCTCTGTACAGCCCCATCTGCTTTCAAACCACGTTTGTTTTTTTATCTTTGCCTTTAACCTTTTTCTGAAAAGGTAAAGAAGCCAATGTTTGGCTACTGTGCTAGGGTTAAATAAAACCAACATGATGTGAAGTAAATCAAGTTCATAGTGCTGATCCGGCTTTATCTCAGATGAGTCTGATGCCAAAACAATTTGTTGACTCAAGTGCTATTTCTCATTAATATTACACTTTGGCTAACCAATTAGGGCATTCTGGCTGTATGTACTCTCCCCCAAACTCGCTAAGTTTTATCCCACCTGGTTTAATTGTCTGGTTGTTCTTTCTTGATGGGGCTTAATTTTAAATAAGTCGAGGAAAACTTATGTTTAATACTGCAAAAACTTATGTAGTCTTTTGTAAGGTAGCTATGGCAAGACACACGCATGGGTAAGGCCATACGACATTAAATTATGACTGGAAAATCAGGGTGAAAAATGACAATGTTAATCTAGTGGTGTAAAGTCCAAATACTTTAAACTCTAGGGGTTTACCTTTCATGAGATTAAGAGACAGACCAACATGGAACTAGATGTCTTGAATTTTCTCATGGTGAAGGGGTGAATGATGTTTTTAATGTGATCAAATACCTCTGGTCTTCCCTGATAAGGATTTGTCAGGTTGATGCTTGACTGACATAACATTGGGGTAACTTACATCAAAGTTCCTTAGTCAGCACAATGCAGACTGTCAACAGAAGTAAAAGAGCCCTGATGTTATAGTGGATAACACATTGGGCTTTGAACCCCCAACTCAGCAGTTCAAAACCACCAGCTGCTCAGAGGGAAGACGGAGGAAGATGAGGGTTTCTGCTCAGATAAAGAGTTACAGTTCTTCCTGGTCCTACAGTAATGCTGTGAGTCAGCATGGACCGCAGGGCAGTGAGTTTGGTTTTCACCTTGGTAAATCAAAGGCCATGCTTTACCTTCTCAGTGTGAAGCATTGGGTTTTTGTTTTGTTTTTTGTTTTTGAAGCATTTGTTTTGCAGTGAGGTGGCTATTGATATTCTTCAAAGGAGCTGGGTGACAGAGTGCTTTACCTGTTGGTCTACTAACCACAAACTCAGCCGTTCAAAACCAGGAGACATGCCAAGAGAAAATGACTGAGATTTCCAAGTCACATAAAGAGCTATATTCTTGGAAATCCACAGTATCAATTCTACTCTGTTCTATAGGGCCATTATGAGTCAAAATGGATTAGATGGCAGTGAGTTGATATTAGCAGAACTTACACAGAACTGGTAATTGTCCTTGTCAATTATAAAACTATAATTAGGTGTCAGAGTCACGCATCGCATGTTTCACATGTGTATGATTTGGGCTGATTGCGTTAGCATAAGTATAGGTGTTCTCTTTAAAGATTCATTTTGGGGATACTAGGACAGTGCTCTTTTTAGAGAATAAAAGTCTTGCCATCTGTTTCTTTTAGCAATGTAGATGCTGTCTATTAAGCTATGCATTGGCAAACATTTTGCCTATGTGGGAAATGTAGAGGGGATTTATTTTCATCTTTCTGGCCTACAAATGAGTATTGAGAACACTGAGTCATGGTCGCATGCATACACATGGCATCTATGGGCATAGCCACAGGCCATAGAGACTGTGTATATTCTCAGCCTCTTCAAAGAATTATGCAGATATACAGGACAAGCTGGCCCAGGGCTCTGCAATTTCCCCTCATTGCTTAGAAATCACCCTATAGAACAAGGATGAATTGCTGGGATTTGGAAACGCTAGGTGGGCCCCTATTAGACTGAGAAAAGCAAGCTCAAGTCAATTCTTATTCATAGCAACTTTATCTAGCCGCATAGAACTGGCTCGGTGGGTGTCTGAGACTGTGCCACTTTACAGGGATAGGAAGCCTCGTCTGTCTCCCACACAAATAAGGCTAGCGCCATGTGAGAGTCGACCTCAAACTTGCAGTGGTCACCATTGCAAGTTGCTTGCCTTTCCAGTTTAAAATGGTGCCTTTTGTTCTTTTGAAAGACCAGCTCTGAATGAGGAAGGCCCAGGGCAGTGTTCAAGACTGCATTTTTCAACCACCTCTAAGATTTTGGAAGGAAATGCTCCAAGTCCCAGTTAATTACATAGTGTAACAGAGATTTATCTCTTGTCCTGTCAGGTATTCTGCTCAGGCATATCAAAGAGCCTATGTCTCTGTCACCAAGGTGTAAAGAAAAAAAAACCCCAATAAATAGAACACATCACTAGAAAAAAAAATACCTCCTTTGTTTTTAAGACCATTGCCCATGCTCCTATGTGAGTGCCAGGCACTTTAATGTGCTTTGTTATTGACAGTCCTTGGGATAGCTACATAGATTCTATTTGAACCAGGTTCTCTTCCTTTCTATATGCACTCAGGAAGGTATGGAGACTATAAAGGAGAAGCCTTATGCATTTTATAGGGATAGGAATTTGGCCTGATTTTAGTTTGGTTATTTATCTGACTTGAACTCTGTTTGCGCCACTGGAGAGGACATGCACTTCCAATCCAAGATGCACCAGTTCCCTGAATTGCCCTGTGGAAGGACGCTTAGTTTCAGTACCACTCGTTCTCCCCTCATCCATCAGAAAAGGCCCCTACCTGCTTTGCTTGCCTTTGGCTTTCGCCCTCTTTATCAGATAACACAAATCTCTGCCTTCAAATCAGCTTAATATAAATTAAGGAAGGGAACCAAGGAGTGTGTGTTGGGGGTAAAGGGGGAGGCGGGAGTGAGGAGGTACCCTTTAATTTCCATTCCCTGACCCTCTGTGTTCTGCACTAGTGGCTCCAACCCACCTGCCTCTCCAGCTTCCTACTAGTTTCTCTGCTGAGAAAGGCTAGGGTATCTATTCAAGTTCTGATATTCTAATTCAAGATCAGACCCAAGGGCATGCCCCTTATAAATGACCAGCTTCAGCACCTGCTGTTTCATCCTTAGCCTTATGCAGAAACATTGCCTGAATGCCTACTATGTGCCAGGAAGTTTTCTCCAAACAGATTCAAGCTTCTTTTTTCCCCACCACTGGTTGAAAAAAAATCAAAGACTAGTCGTGGAGTCAATTCTGTGTTGTGTTAGAGTAGTGTGTAAAGTTTGCCATGCCCCGATTTTCATAGGGAAATCACTAGGCCTTTGTATCCAAAGGGCTCTGGGGAAACTCAAACATCTTACCTCTTAACCAGCAGCGGAATATGTTCCTTATCTGCACCACTAAGGCACAGTCATGTAATATTACACGGACTATCTCAGGAACCTTGGTGGTGGCGTGGGCCAGGGATCAGCTGCTAACCACCTCAAAGGCAGTGCTTCAACCATACCAGCTACTCCTTAGAAGAAAGTAAAGATTGACAGTTACGGAAGCAACAGGGAGGCCTTTTATTCTATCCGATAGAGTCTCTTTGACTTAGAATCCACATGAAACATGATGGCAGTTTTTATTTTTTTCTAATTTCTCATCGTGTGGGCTGTGTGTGCCGGAACTGTGGTGTGAGCCGAGTGGATGTCTTTATTCTTGTGTTCCCAGCAATCAGCCTCTTGTCTGGGACATTGTAAGCAGCCCACTCAGTGTGTGTTGACTGGAAACATGATTCGTTGGGCCAGGAGATGAGTGGGGAGATAATAAGTGGACCGCCTCTCTCCTTCTCCCTGTTCTCTCACCTTGCATCCCCAAGTGGATAAACTGGAGTCTGATCCTTACCAGCCCCTCCTCCGCTCATCCCCACCCTGATTTCCCAGCACCCCCTGCACCCTCCTGCTGTGTGCAAAGCTCCAATCCTGGGAAAATACCATGCAGCGCTTTCTTTCTAAAGGGGAGCAATTGACAGCATTTCTCTAGTAATTTAAGCACACAGCAGCTACCTTTGCAAAAGTCTGGTTGCTAAATTATCCCCTTGGCTACTTGTTGTGCAAGAGGGGAACAAGAAAGGGGTTGGGGTGGGGTAGAGGCACTGGGGTGATAAAAGAGAGTCTAGCAAGAAGAGACTGCATTTTCTCTGGGGTTCTGCAGATGCCTCCCCTCCTTGCTGGACTTCCTGGTGTAGCCAGTTCTGCTGCTTTTCCTTTTAATGTTTTAAATGCCACAAATGCCTGACATAAACCACCTTCTTAATTATGCAGAAGTGGAACTGAATGGTTAGTTAGCAGCGGTATCAGAAGACAGCACTTTTTCAGGTCGGCTGCTGTTTTATGTGCACTATTCTAGAAGTTGCTGATTAAGATGATGTAGTGGGTGGAGTCCATCTTCCCACCAGTGGAACAGGGCCCCTGGAAGGCTGTAAGGAGTCCTCAGGCAGGAGTTTATGGCCTAATAGAAATTAAGGAGGGGAACCAAGAAGTGTGTGTGTGTGTGTGTGTGTGTGTGTGTGTGTGTACGGGTGGGGAGGTGCATTCATTCCCGCCTTAGGCTCTCTGGTCTTTCTTCAACATTCCGTCCCCCTTGGTCAGGTCCAATGTTGAGCATGTTGGAGTAACAGTCCTGATGGCCCTTGGGGTGATGCACTGACGACCTGGCCCCATAAGGCAGCATCAGTTATCATCATCGGGTGAAAGAGTGTTCTGTTTGGAATTCAGATATTCACCAGGAAGCAAAAGAGCCATGAAGATTGTAATGATTCTCTCCAGCTCATTCCTTGCCTTTTTAATGTATATAAAAAAAAATTGCCACGTGCCCTAAAAAGCTAGTCATTTAGGATTATTTCAGGTACAAAGTGAAGTATGAGGAGGCCTGTCTGTGGGGAAGTTAAAAGCTCTGCTGCTAACAGAAAGGCCTGAGATTTTAAACCAGGGCTCACTCCACGGGAGAAAGATGTGTTAGTGTTCTTCCATTATAGATTCCAACCTTGGAAACAGCCTGAACACTGTTCCATCTGTCCCATTGGAAATGAGTTGGTGGCACATAACAAAAATTACAGAATATGGATTCTATATGTTTGTACAACATACACATGCACACATACCTATAGGCAACATGTGTCTGTAGCATAGATTTAATCACTTATTCATTCACAGATATTTACTGAGCATTTACTATGTGGTAATCACTGTCTTGTCCAGCAAGTAAAAGTGCTGGCCTTGATGGAATTACTAGTCACCAGAGAGTAATTACCTGTTTGTAAATAGTGAGTGCTATGCAAAATCCAGAGAGTGGATAGGTGAAGGAACAGAGTGTGCTGGGGATGTTGTTTGAGATGGAACGATGAGAGAAGGCTTCTCCCCTCTGAATGAGGGGAGGCAGTAAACCATAAAAATATACTGGGAAGAAGGTTCGGGGCTGAAGGAATGTGGTATAATCACCATAAACAGGAATGGATTTGTCTAATTTGCAGAGCAGCAAGGAGGCTGATGCTTAAGACACAGCAAGCCAGCAGTTGTTACTTCCTGGCATCTCTAAGCAAAACAGAAGGAAACACTACCCAGTTTGCACCATCACCTCAATGTTTGCTATGCTCGAGTCCATGGCTGTAGGCATGATGTTGATTCATCTTACTGGGGTTGCCTTTTTTTTTCCTTCTTACCCTTTACTTTGCCAAACTCGATGTTTGGCTGGCCCCTCCTGATAACAGGTCCAGTGTATAGGAGACCATGTCTTGATACCATATACTTCTTGATAAGGCACATCCTAGACCTACTTCTTCCGAAGCAGATGTGTTCCTTCTTCTGGCAGGTCATGGCAGCTTCAATGTTCTTTGCCAATAGCATCATTCAAAAGCACTGATTCTTCTGCCTTGTTTTTTTTTTTTTTGCATCACTGTCCTCAGGTGGTGGGAGTAGGAGGCCCAGCCTTTGCTCCGTGGAGCTGGAATCGAACCTCCATCCCAGTGGGCCGCAGTCCCGCGCACAACCACTATGCCACCAGGGCTCAGCCTCTGCCTTGCTATCATTCAACTTTCTTATGCCTGTGAGGCACTCAGTCTTGCCATGGCTTTGGTTAGGTGCACCTCAATCTTCAAAGTGCTCTCTTTGCTTTTTAACACTTGAAAGAGGTCTTTGGCAGCAGGTTTGTCCAATGCAATCTGTGGTTTGATTTCTTCATTGCTATTTCCATGAGCACTGCTTATTGATCCAAGTAAAATGAAATTCTTCTACAACTTTGGTCTTTTCTCCATTTATCATAATGTAGTGATTTTTTTCTATTTTTCATTATGTTCCATATAATTCATATTTAAATTGTATCTCTGATTAATATCAATAAGCTAACTACCACTTTAACTCCTCTTTATATTCAGTAAGCAAGATGAGGCCACCTGCCTACCTATTACCAGTTCTCCAAGAAGAAGATATAGCATTCTTCTTTATGTAGTTCAGCTTCTTGGATTATTTGCTCTGTACACAGATTAGATAACTGAGATGAAAAGATTGAACCCAGATGCCCGGATGTGCACCTTGGCTGATTTTAAGCCACCCAGGATCCCTCATTTCTGTTTGAACCACTACCTCTTGGTCTCTGCAAGTTCTGCCTGAGGACAATAGCATGTTCTGGAATTCCTCTTCTTCACAATACCCATAATTGGTGATCATCTATTCAGCCAAATGCCGTTGCATCCTCAATAAAATGCAGACCAGTATCATTCTGGTATTTACTGTTTCTGTCAAGATCCTTTTTTACAAGTGGTCTTCTGAATTTTTTTCTATTGACAGACTGCTGTGGCCATTTTTGAATTATCTTGAACACAAGAAGGATCATTCTGTCTAAGATGGATGCCATTATCTAATATGCACTCTTTGGAATAGGCGCATATAGATTTCTTTCAGTTGGTGGGCTAGGTTACTTGGTGCAGACAATTGAGTATTCCTGTGTTGCAGCTGTTTGTTGAAACATCCCAGCTGGTATTTTGTCATTTCCTTGTTTTTCACCAGTGCAGTCATAAAATGAGGTCAGAGAGATAACTAGGACCAGGTTTTTTTTATGGATGTGCAAGTGAACAAATGGGCTTTGGATTCAATGTAATCCTACTTATATATAAGGGAATCATATGACCCACTGATGCCAAGTATACACTTCAAAGGAGAGCATGGAGGAAAAGACTTTGGTCCAGGAATCCAAGGAGAGGCATAGAAATCTGATGCCAAGGATTAATGCATTCAGATGCAGTGGTGGTCTTCTTTCTGGTGTTTGTTTTAATATTTAGCAGTGATTGAATCTGGGACTCAGAAATTATCATGAATCTTTACTTATTATGCAATGGTAGTATGCAACATGATTGTTAACTTTTTAAAATATATTGATATGAAATATAGGAGGAGGATTTATCTCTCTTTGTGTCTGTTTACTTATTAAACATGTGTGGTCCTAGAAGAAAATAAGTTTCATCAGCTTGGGTCCTCAGAATGATTGTGAATGTGGACCTTTTAGCCTCCCTTGTGAAGTCCGTCATCCCTGTCCTTCCCTGGGTGAGAAGCAGGAAGTTTAGTTAAATGTACCAGTGGTATAAAGAGTTTCCTTGTAACTGCTCCCACCCCTTACCCCCTTGCCAATTGTGATTGCAGCTACAGGGTGTGTGCTCTTCTGTTGCAGCCTGAAAGATTCAGATTTTAAAGGAAAGGACACGGTGACCCTGTGGGGTCAGAAAGTGTATTGCCAGGTGGCGTGTGTGCCACACACATGGGCTGCTGACTTTGGGGGACTGTTTGCCTTTGTGAGGAAGCAAGTTTGGAGGAAAACATCGAGTGTGACAGTCCTGATACCAGTTAATGTGTTGTGTTCTTCGGAGCAGGTGTAGTGGAGAACCTGATGTTCTGGTGGCCCTGGGCTTTTTTGCATATGTGTGCCGATACCCTCTGACTGTGGACATGCTGCGGAAAACATTAGGCTGCGTGATTCCTTCATTTCATGAATTGGGGGGTGGGACAGGTGAGTCCTTATGACTAGCACAATAAACTCTCTCTCTATATAAAATATAGACCATAGCTAGTTAAAATATTTGCCCATGAAGCACTGTGTTAGTCATCCTTGAGTTCTACTCCTGTTATTTTCTAGTTATCCTCTATAGCCCACTGTCCATGTTTGGTAAAGATCTGCCTTACTACATGAATTGACAGAGTTGCTGCGACAATGGACTCTGGCAGGGATCCGATTCTGCAGATGGCACCAAGACAGTGTGATGGTCTGTTCTGCTATGCATAGGGTCACTGTGAGAGGGGCCCTACTTGATGGCATCTTACAAAGGTCTAGAAACCCTACCGAAGTCACCTGAAAACTCTGGCTTCATTGCTTTATCACGTAGCCATCTTATTCTATGATGTGTCCATTTTGTGCATTTACTCGTTCTCCTCAGCCGGATTGTCAGCCTCTTTAGGAGACATGTCTGCTTCCTGAGATGTCTCGTAGCTCTAACAGGTCAGGCTTTGGGGTTGCAAGCAACAGAATCTGGCGAGCCTGCCTGACCCAAGTCAGGGATTTGTAGGAAAGGCTTCTGAGTAGCAAGTGTAGGTTAAAGAAAAGACTTCCCAAAAGGCATCAGGACATCATGTGAAGTGTGTTGTTGCTGATAGGACCACGGAGCCCGTTTTGAATCAGAGTCACCCAATGTGCACCACCATCCAACACTGTCCATGGGATCTAGATGGAAAGGAATAATTAATAGATGCTTTGGGACCCCACTGCTGGGTAACATAAACTCCAGCCCCAACCCCCTCCCAATGTCTGCTATCATCCTCAGAAGCTTCAAAGATGTTGTAGCATGTGTTCACCCTGCAAGGAAGTAGGAAGAGATTACTCTAAGTGTGTTACTCAAATTCCACCAAAGAAAACCAGGATACAGGATAAGGCTAAACAACTTCCCACCATACTATGTAGCATACTATAATGTCTGAAGTGAGGATTCTCTTCAAGTTCATTGGTGATGCTGGTGATGATGATGAAGGGAGGGTTCTCAAGGGCCCTGTCTTTGGAGGAAGGGATCACAACATGCCCTTGTAGGAAGGACAGCAAACTAGTACCTTGACCTCTCAGCGTCGGAAATGAAGCTGGGCTGGCTACCTTTTATCTGTGGATATGTAGATTTCCACACAGCTTTCCCAAAGGCCATGGCAATAAACATGTATTATGCTGCATAAAGCAGGTGCTGTATTCACTAAAAAAGATTGCATGCGTTGGAGACAAGGATGTCTAATTGAATCACCTGCACTGTGTCCCTTTCAGCCCTGAAGGCACAATGGAAGCATTATCTGCACTGACACCTTTGTGATTTCTGGTGGCTGGCTCAAGACAGTCCCCAGGTCAGAGTGGTGTCGAAATCAGTATCTTCCATATTTACTATTGATATGATTCATCCTGCTCATAAATGTTCTTTCAGCACCCTCGCCCACCATGGCAGTTTTATTTATTCATTTATTTTCTAGTGACCTTGGCCACATACTTTAACTTCCTTGGAAAATAATGCTGCGATTGAAAAATGCTTCACCCAATCTGTTAAAAAAAAGACATAATACATCTTAAAAAAAAGATGTGTTTTTTCTGGTCCTGTCCTATCATTTCTATGTCCTAGATTTAAATATTCTGGACTTAAGCGTCTCGGTAGTTAGCAAACACATTATTTTAAGGACAATTTAACTCAGATCTCTTTGTTAAACTGGCTACTGAGTCTGAGCAGGGACCTTCTTCTGTAAGGAGGTAATTAAATATTCTTCATTGATGCTATTTTAAATGTGCTGAATGAAAGGAGTTAATTATACAGCAGGGAACATGGCAGACTTCTGACTAATAATGAGCTCTATGTTTAATATCTTAATCTTTGTCAGAATCATTAAAGTTGGTTGAGCCAATCAGATCCCTTGAAGTGAATGTATTCATAATGAGTTCCAAATGGAGGTCCCTCCCAGATGCAGGGGCTCATGTCTCTAATGATGACTTCAGGGAAGAGATGGAGATATATGGCTTTGTTCTGTGCAATGCAATCTGTTTCAGTTGGCTTTCCATTGTGATTGTAGGGAGAAAAGAAGAATGAGTCCATTGTTTCAAGAAAGTCCATCTGTTAGAAAGGGCTGATGTTTGTAATAGAAGATTATAAAAGAGGTGGTGATTTTTTTTGTCCCCTAAACTTTGCAAGTCCAGTTTCTAGAATTCAGTGCTGTTAGTCTCCTAAGACAAGCAGCCCAGTTCTGTATCTGAGGATGCTGTATGGTCATTAGAGGACTAAGTGTGGGCAGAAAGACAAGTTCTACTGCCCTGCTCAGCTGGAGACATGTCGATGTTTGAGTACAAGTGTCCTATACTGACTTGTTCACTGTCTTTAAACACATCTTGTAAATCCCCACACATTCAAGTCACTTCCTCTAACTCTCAGCTGCATTGTGATTTCTCCTGGAATGACAAGTGGCATGGTTCTTATTTAAAGAGCTCAACATATGGGGGTGTCCTTCCTATTCAAGGAGATATTTGTGAACTTCCAAGTTTATTCTTCCACTTCTCCATGGAATTATCCATGGAGTTCCGTTAATCGCTTGTGGTAAGCTGAGTCAATGACCTCCTAGGAGATCAGTCCATAACTGACCATGTCATCAGGGAATGGGGAGAATTTCAGGGATAAATAGGGTGGAACTGTAAACTCTCACATGGGTCAAGAAATTATACTCTATTTGCACGTGTGTGTTTGTGTATGTGTAGGAGAGAGAGAGAGAGAGAGAGAGAGAGAGAGAGAGAGAGAGAGAGACTGAGAATACAAGAGAATGGCAGTGGGACAAAGATAATAGGTCAGAACCACAGCCATCATAGAAAAAGAAAATGCCCCAAAGAGGATTTATACAATAACCTTGGGAAATTACAGAAGTCTCTAGGGAGAGATTGAGGTGCTTCGTGAGTCTCAGGAATAATTTCAAACTCAATGTGTTTGAGTAGAACTGCCCCAGTGCGGTTCTGAGACAACAATTATTTACAAGAATAGAGCATATCATCTTTGTCCCACAAATTAAGTGGTGGTTTTGAACTGCTGACCTTGTGGTTAGCAGTCCAATGCATAGCCCACTATGCCACCAGGGCACCTTAGGAATAATACAGTATGGAACAAAAGATGGCATTTGGATGTTTAAGTTTGGATGTGACCCCTCTGTTCCCTCCAGTAGTACTTCTCTTAAAAGTTCAATCTGTGTTCAGTAATAATAACAGCAGATAGGAAAAATTATAAATTAATCTTTTCTTGGTTTAGAACTGTAAATGTACTTTGATTAAAATACCCACTCAGATTCTTATTCTTACTAGCTTTTAGACCATAGGCAGCATATCCACCCTCTCTAAGATTGTTATATAATCTTTAAAATGGGGATGAAGTAGTACTTGCTTTGCAGATTGATTTGAGGGTTAAGTGAGATAATACACTTAATACACATGGTGTTCATGATTTTATCACATATTATTGGAAATGTTGTGGGCAAAATGGTTGTGTCTTGTTTGCGTTAGGTAAATCCAATTAAAACCTCTACTTTTCATGCATTGGAAAGATTTCCAGCAGTATAGATTTCCCTAGTCTTACTGTTCTTTTGATGTAGCAGTTGGAGAAGGTAACTCTCTTTTTTGGTGTCAATTATTTTACCTATTTCTTCTTAAGTTATGGGAAAGGGCTTGTTTCATAGATATTGTTTAGAATAAAAGGTGAGAGGTATCTGTTTTGCAAAGCACAGTAGAAGAGGGATGTTAATGGTTTGGACTGTGTGTAGGTAGACTCAGGAAAGAAAAATGTCTATCCACTCCTGGGGGTAGGGTTAATGATGGGAGGGGGGCTTCCTAGATCTTTCACACTCCTGTGACTTTGCTCTTGATGAAGTGTCTCTGCAGTAGGATGGGCCAAGGTTACCTTCACAATGACAGCTTTGCTCTGGCCTGGCCACATTCAACCGAAGATGTGAACACTTCCGGGTAGGCTAGAAAAGGAGACCTAAAAAAACAAAAGGAAAGCACATCTCCCTCCAAAGATTCCAGGCCATATAAAGATAGATTGCTGACCAGAAGCAAAGTCACTCAAGTTTGAACGTGCATCAGAATGGGCACCAGCATGGGTTGAAACACAGATTACTGTATCATCACTGCTAAATTCTTGGTTCAGTAAATCAAAGAGAGGAAGTCCCTCAAGACTGGCATTGTGGCTACAACAATGGGATCAAGAATAGGAGCAATTCTTTTTTTTTTTTTGTTTGTTTGTTTTTTTTGTGGGCATCACTGCCTCTGGTGGTCTTGGGCCCAACTGCCGCTGGATTTGAACCGCCAAGCCCGCGGGCTGCAGTTCCACACTCAACCACTTACGCCACTGGGGCTCAGCCCAGGAACAATTCTTACAAGGTCTTACAGGACCAACTAGCTCAAGGTCGCTGTGGCTTGGAACCAACTGGATGGCCCCTAACAACAACCAAACACCCCTACCTTCTTGACCCAGTGGGTGTGTAGCTGATGAGTGGATAGGATAGTTTTCATTTTATGGTTCCAGTGGTGCTGGGACCATGCTTTGTAGCTGAAGTGCATATGCTGCCACCCAAACCTCTGCCATTGAACCCATTCTGACTCATAGTGACCGCATGGGACAAGGTAGAACTGTCCCTTCAGTTTCTGAAACTGTACATTTTTTATGAGAGCAGAAAACTGTCCCTGTCTTCTCTAGAGCATGGGTGGGTTGACAGCCCAACACTTAACCCACTGGGTCTCTATAGCTCCCTGTTGCACATCCCGATGCCCTGCAATCCAAAGTGTGGTGCTTGGATCACCTGGAAGCTTGTGAGTCATGACCAAATCATCTCCTTGGTCCCTCCCAATTTGCTCTCAGGATCTTCATTTTAACAAACTGCCCAGAGGACTTCCTTGTACAAAATTGAAGAATCACTGATCTGGCAATAATGCTAGACAAAAACAACAGCAATAACAAAAAATCCCATTGCTACCAAATCAATTCCAATGCACAGAGGCCCCCTAGGACAGAGTAAACAAATAACCCATGAGTCTCCAGGGCTGTATGTTTTTACAGAAACCATGATTTTCACCAGAGGAGCAATTGGTGGGTTCAAACCACCACCGTTTGGGTTAGTAGCCCAGCTCCTTAACCACTGCACCACTAGGTTTTTGTGGTTAAAATTAGGACATTGTTGGATCTAAAATTGGAGCTATTTCCAACCTGGGCTCACCTCACCAGATTACCATTTACTGTCCCTTTAATTTGGGGGAACATTGTATTTTATTTTCCATGCCTATTATCAATTTTTAAATGAGTTAAAATAATAATAATACCTATCTAAAAAGTTGTTATGAAGATGAAACATGATAATATACGTAAAGTGAATATAATTAGTGTTGTTGTTAAATCGTGTCCTTAATCCTTTTTATGTGTAAGCTATCCTGTGAAACCATTAAAAGCAGCTGTTCAAAGAAGGCATTTGAAATCTTCTCTGAAGTGTTTTCATACATCCATGCTATGTGGAGGGAAGCTATTTTCATAGCAAAGCACTGAGTGGTCCTCGGTGTGTCCCATTGGTTGTGAGTCATAGCTGTAGGGCTGTGGAATGGGTCACATTTGACCACTGAATTGGGGGGGGGGCATGTGTGCATAAGAGAGAGAAGCTTATTAACTGTGGGGAATGAATTGGAGCCCAACACACCTCCTGTATGCCCTAATACTATAGTATGTGGTGGGTTCTTATATATAAAATTAGTTTTGTAATATTTGGCACCATCTGTTACTAGGTTCTAACCTCACTTGAGGTGTTATGAAAATGAAGGTCATGACAGTTAATAAAATGTTTCAAGAATCTTGAAAGTAGCTTTATAAAACTGTCGTTGACATTATTTAAATTTTAAAATATAGCCCTTAGTGATATTTCCTCCCTCTTTATCTTCTACCCAATTAGAATTTAATATGTGGATTGTTGCATGATATCTTAACCCCTACAATGCATTTACTGAGTGAGAAATAAGCTCCTTGCTTTTAGTTGTTTGTAGTCTCAAAGCTCAGAAATCTCAGAAGTCATGTTAAGTAAATGTGCCATATAATGGCAGCAGAGAAATTAGATCAAAATGAGTATTGTGCTCATGTGATTTAAGAGGGTTAATGGGAACCGTGCTTTCTGAGTGATAATGTGAATCAGAGAACAGGTGGCTGAAGGATCTTTGTTTATTATCAGCGTCTGTGTATCGGTTCCTGGAGGACTTGTGAGGAGAGATGTAGGCTTTGCTCTTGAACTACATTCCTGTAGCATTTGTATGTTAGAGCTTTAAGACTCTCCATTCGTACCTCAGTATAATTCCCATCAGTGGTAACAGAAAGTCACCAACCAAGTTCCTTTTTCTTTTCCATGAGTTTCAGAGTTGTGTTTTTTTAAATCATTTTATTGGGGGCTCATACAACTCTTTTCTTTTTGGGGGGACATCACTGCTCTCCGATGGTGGGAGTAGGAGGCCCAGCCGCACTGCTGGAATTGAACATCCGTCCCAGTGGGCCACAGTCCCGCACACAACCACTACGCCTCTGGGGCTCAGCCCTGGCTCATACAACTCTTTTAACAATCCAGAAATACATCTATTGTGTCAAGCACATTTGGACATTTGTTGCCAGTATCATTCTCAAAACATTTTCTTTCTACTTGAGCCCTTGGTATCAGCTCCTCATGTTCCCCCCCTTCCTGTCTCCCCACAAACCCTTGATAATGTATATGTTATTATTATTTTTTCATGTCTTACACTATCTGATGTCTCCCTTCACTCACTTTTCTGTTGTTAATCTCCCAGTGTGGGGGTTACATGAAGATCCTGTAATCAGTTCTCTCTTCTACCTCACCTTCCTTCTACTCTCCCACTTTGGCTATGCTCACTACTGGTCCTGAGGGGTTCATCTGTCCTGGATTCCCTGTGTTTCCAATTCCTGTCTGTACCAGTGTGCATCCTCTGATTTAGGTGGATTTGTAAGTTAAAATTAGGTTTGTGAGAGTGGGAGAGAGGAAGCATTTAGGAACTAGAGGAAGTTGCTTGTTTCATCATTGTCATACTCCACCCTGACTGGTTCATCTTCTCCCCAAGACCCTCTGAAAGGTGATGTCCTGTTGCCTACAGGGTTGCTTTGGGTCCCCACTCTGCCTCTGCACTCTTCCTCATTCACAATGATACAATTTTTTTTCTTTGATGTCTGATGTCTGGTCCCATCAACATCTCGGGATCACTGAGATGCTGGAGTGTGTCTTCCATGTGGACTTTGTTGCTTCTCAGCTTGATGGCCTCTTGTTTATCTTACAGGAACTATATCTTGATAACAGGGCGCCATCAACTTTCTTCACCACATTTGCTTATGTACCCGCTTTGCATTCAGCGATCGTGTCTGGAAGATGAGCATAAAGAAATGCCAGTTTAATAGAACAAAGTGTTCTTGCATTGAGGGAGTAATTGAGTAAAGGCCCCATGTCCATCTGCTGCCTTACTAATAAACCTATAATTATATGCACATAGATCTATTTCCCCATCATGATATATGAATATATTTAAATATGTACATGCCTGTATTTAGACCTCAATAAATATCCTTTGCCTCCTATTCCTTTCCTATAATTCCTTTTACTTTCCTCTTGTTCCACTATCATGCTTAGCCTTCATTCGGGTTTCAACATTTTCTCTTGGTTACATTGCCTTTGATCGAGCCCTACCAGGCCTCTCACACCTTCCTTGCCACTGATTTTGGATCAGTTGTTGTTCCCTTATCCCTGGGTTTGTTAATATTATTTCCTTTCCTCCCTTCCCTCTCTCCCATCTCCTCCCCACTCCCCAATGGTTGGTCCATTGCTTTCTCCTCCAGATTGTTTATCCTGCCTATCTAATCTAGATAGACCTGCAGAGATAATAACGTGCACAAAAACAAGACAGCACTTCTGGTGGATCCTCCATAATTCAGATGGGTGTGGTGAGAAGGTGGACTGTAAGACTTTGCAATAGAAATCTTTTAATCTCTTATCAATGCAAATGTAACTCACTTAGAGTTTCAGCTAGGCAAAACAGCCTTGGGAGATTGAAAGATATGCAGAATCTCCATCCCCTTATCAGACCTGCTGAATCATAACCAATAATTTCATAAAAATTCAAGAGGATTAGTATGCACATTCAAATCTGAGAAGCAATGATATTTGCAGAGAAGAAAGTCTAAATAGGCACACATCTAAATGATTTGACCTTCAGATTCTTTGAAGAAGTTGGCCACTACCAGGGTAGAAGATCTAATAATTGGTTATAAAGCATTCCTATAGTGCAAACCTAAAGGACTGTGTGGTTGTGAAGTCAATTGACCATTCTATTACTCTAGTGAATCATCCTTTACAGCCATGCCCAAATAAGGACTTCTCAATAAGCTCACACAATCTCTATAACTAGTTAGTACATTCAAAAGATTACAAAGAAATGAAATGCACACACACATACACACACATCATGCAGAGTGAAGATAAAAGAATCAGGTATAAGGTGTTTGATTACATGGTCATTGAAATCTGATGCCAGCATCAGTGAATTCCCCCATTATTTTAGCCCAGTTTTCAAGGCCAGAATCCAAAGGGTTTTTTTCTAGAACAAAACTGAGTCATTTTAATAAATATTCCTAATTCAGCTAAACTTTGCATATCTCTTAATAGCTAACTTAGTGGCAGATCATAAGGTTGGGGGTATTAATAGAGGTAGTGGGTTGGAAGGAGTTCCATCCCCTGATTGCACTCTTCAGCAGTTTCAGGTAATTGGTCTACTTGCCTCGTTAATTCTATGATGAGGACACGTAGAGGAAACCACAGGCCAGCCTGTTCATATGCTCAGTAGAAATGGCCAGCCTTTAGAATGCAGACAGATGCTGATATGTCTCCACCAACCAACAATGACAGGGACTGTCCCCAGGCTTGCTCTTCATAATATTCAATTTGGCTATATTTCCTGAATCAAATACATTATTGTGCTTTATGAGAAATGCTATTGCCCAGAAGGACTTCTGAGACACTCTGAATTCTCTAAAATATTAGGCAACATTTCGTATATGTATGCCCAAGTACTTTTTTCCCCCCCCACTCCAAAAGAAGAACTATTGTTTTCATCAAATGTTGAGGGCAATTGGCTCTGAAAAGTTTAAGAAACTGAGTTGGAGGATTTCTACTATTTTTTCCCAGAAGCTTCTTTGGAGTTCTGTCATCAGGAGTAGTGTTCCCCTCTAGATCTGTTTAACTTGATTCATTCAAATGCCTGAGAGTACAACCTCCAGTCAGTCTGACCTCAGTGACCTCAATCTGTAAAGGCAAGTCACTGATTTTTACAAGTAAAGGGGAGGACACTTGTCTCTCTTCAGGTAAGACTTGGTTCCTAATGCAGACTATCTTAGGCTGAGTTCTCTATGCAAGCCAAAACTGATGCTCATGTACATATTTGTACATAGAAACATATATAAGTTTTAAATGACTCATACAGTTGTAGAGGTGGGCAAGCACAAGTTCAGGTGGGTATCAAGTCCTTGGGTTAAATGTTAGGCTGAAGTATTTGCTTTACTGGCACAACTGGGAGAACTCATGATTGGTAGGAAGGTCATGTGCTAGTGGCTGCAGAGGCAATGATTCCAAGAGTAGTAGGTCAGATGGCAGGTCACCGACAACTCCCAAGATCCGCAGGCAGTGCTATAGACTATTGGCTCAAGTGAAAGGAGCTGGAAGTCAATGACTCAGAAGCAGGATCCAGACTCAGCAAAAAATAAATCAAACTTTCTAATAGCATCCACTTAAATTGGAAGCACTATATCTATGATATAATTACTTATCTCACAGGTCTGACCTTAGAAAGAGTGTAACATCCCATTATGGGTGCTTGCTACTGATTAGTTGTGATTACATTGTGTTACATCAGGTCATGAGAAATAAGTAGCTGTTGACTGTCAAGCCAGTGAGAATTCTGGTCCAGTCAAGGTGACACAAAACTAACTACCATCCATTCATTTTTTTGTATCTCTCTTCTGTGTTGTTGTGTTTGTTATATGCTATGGTTGGCTTATCAGATGGTCCTTAGCTACCAATCTAAACCTACTGGTACCAAATTAATTAAGACTCCATTGGGTATCTGAAACTGTAAATCTTTTTTTTTTTGGGGGGGGGCATCACTGCTCTCTGGTGGTGGGAGTAGGAGGCCCAGCCCCACTGCTGGAATTGAACCTCCGTCCCAGTAGGCCACAGTCCCGCGCACAACCACTACACCACTGGGGCTCAGCCCGAAACTGTAAATCTTTATGAGAGCAAACAACCTCATCTTTCTCCCTTCAGAGTGGCTGGTGGATTTACACTCAAGACTCTGCAGTTGCTATTAGTCCAACACTTAACTCAAGCATCCTGGGTTCACAGATGATTGGGAGCAATTCTGGCTCTAAGTGGCTTTCCATTTATTTTGTGTTGGAAGCATGGAGCATCTTGGATCTGCCAATCTCAGGTCAGTATTGTGAGGCTCACTGAGATAAGACATTATTAAGTCATGAAACTATTCAATATGATACTGCCACAATAGTTATGAGGCATTATGCAATGGTCAGAACCTGTAGAACTGCAGATCTCCAAGAGTGAACCTACTCAAACAATTTAGACTTGAGGTGATAAAAAGTGATCCTTTGCATAACAGAAGGAAACACTGCCCTTCCTGTGCCATCTTCACAATTGTTCCTATGCTAGATCCCACTGTTTCAGTCCATGCATCAATCCATCTCCTTGAGAACATTTCTTGAATTTTGCTGCCCTTCTACTTTACAAAGTACGATGCTCTTCTCGAGGACCTGGTCTCTCCTGACAACATGTCTAAAGTATGTAAGATGAAGTATCTTCCTCTTCATATCTTACAATGACACCTACCGTGTTATTATAGCATATTGAACCTACTGCCACTGAGACAATTTTGACTACTCTTGGAAACCTTACAGGATATAGTAGAACTGCCCCTGTGGGTTTCTGAGACTGGAACTCTTTATGGGGGAAGAATCCCTGTCTTTCTCCTGAAAGGATTGGTCATTTTTATTTGAGTTTTCTGACCTGTTTGGTTTAGTGAATCAGAGCACCAGTCCTTTCCTTTTCAATCTGTCTTGGTCTGGAAGCTGCATGGAAATCTGTTCAGTATCCTGACAATATACACAGGAGCTCTGAAAAGGTGGATGGCAGCTGTGGGTGAGGGGTCTTCCCCGTGAATCAAGCTTGGTCTCCCCTATCAAAGGCAGGGTTTTCCCCACAGAATCATCAATGCCCTCAAAAAACAAAAGATAACCCCACTGCCACTGAGTAGATGCTGAAGCACAGAGATCCTATATAGCATTTCAAGACTGTAGATGGGAAAAGGAGAGACAGTCTCTATTTTCTCTCATAGAGTAACTGGCAGGTTTGAACCACCGACCTTGGAGTTATTAATTCACTGCCCAATGCACAGTGCCACTTGGGCTCTTTCCTCCTGCTCTAAGTCATCACACTGAGAATGCCACAGGCATTGGGGTGAATGTGAAAACAAAGAGACCAGGATTATTTGGTGAACATATTGAGAAACTTACTTCCATTCGAATTTGACCCTTGAAGTCAAATACTATTTTAAAGGGAACAGAGGCCTGGCTATGTTCTTTTCACTGCTCTTATCTTTATTCTGGTAAAGAAAGACAGAATTCAGTACTTGAGACCAAAGAAAGAAGGACAGGAGAGAAGGAAGGGCAGGAAGGGTAGAGGAAAGACAAGAAAGGCTTAAGCTGTTGGCAATCAGTGTTAAAGTTCCTCAGGGAACTTCCTTTACTTCCTTGAAGTTTTAAAATGAAATTATAAAGTACAAAGAAATCATACTTAATGTCTTAACACAGTCTTAATCTGATTGAGTTTCAGAGAAGACCTCATTAAGCCGCATGATAAAGTGATTACTCAGTGTCATATTTTTCTTGGGGTTTCAGCAACTATCTGGAACAGTTTTTTAGCATCAGGCAACAGTTCCCTTTCCAGTAGTACTTGAAGCTTCTTTGATTTTTCCCTCAGAAAACCAGAGACAATGGTGAGGAGCAAAGGGCTGCCTGTCTGGATCATTCCCTGCTAAAAATACGGCATCTACCTCCAAGAGCTTTAGAAATAGGTCCCAAGATTCTCCATTGCCAATTTAGCCTTGTGCAAGGGAATTGTGCGTTCCCTGGAACACTGCCCTACTTCTAGGAATGTAGTTTGAATGAATCCTGATGATGTACTTTTTCCAAAGAGTCCAGTGGTGCAGATGCCAAAGCACTGGCCTGCTAAGGGCAAAGGTCGGCAGATGGCATCGACCAGCCACTGTGGCAGTCTGCCTCCATGAAGATTAACCTGAGTGGGAATCCTGTGCAGCAGGTATGCTGTCTGGAGGGTCTCTGTGAGCCACGATCAACTCAAGGACAGTAGTTTTGAGGTTTATCTAATTTTCTAATTAGATTCTGTTTCTCCTTTAAAGGTCTACATAAACTTCCTGCTTTTTTGTTCCATTCACCCTTCAAATGGCAGCATCCTGCCGAAAGGTAATTCACGGAATATTTCCCTCATTGTCAACAGAACCACAATAGCATTCTAGTTTATTGGACTTAACCACACATGTGAGAATGTGGTCCTAGACTTGTAATTATTTGTTGACTCTTGTTCAACTATGCCCCCCCCCCAAAAAAAAAAAAGAAAAGGTAGATTTTAAAGTTATTATTGCTTTATTACCAGGTAAAGCATAGACACATACTTTAATTTGAATAAGAATTAGGTAATAGAAAAGTCCTAAACTAGGTACAATGTTGGTAGTTTGTTCTACAGTAAATTTATCACTTAGAGTACCGCGTGTACCACCCCAGGAAAAGGAACCCAGGTTTTTGTAGCACAGGGAAGTGACAGGAACTTTCAGGTTTGCACCTTGGAAGCTAATGGGATTGCTTACACTTGGGCATCATTGATGATTTCACATTTGTTTATGTGTCCATTACCGCTGTGTTTTCATTTGTATTTCAAATGGTGATTTCTTTCCCACCCCTCTACCTTTCCAAAAACCTAAAGAGTGATTATTCTTCTGTCAGTACCTATGCTGCTTTTAATGAAATTGAAATGGTTGATCAATAAGATCAATTGTTATGGCTTTATTCTTACCATTAATGGGACAAATCATAGATTACTTTTACCTACATTAGCATCACACTGTCATTGACCCAATCCCATCACATGGAGACCCTAGGACAGAGTGGAAGTGCCCCTGTGGGTTTCTGAGATGTCAGTCTGTATAGACCTAGAGAGCCTCGTCTTTCTCCTGCAGAACAGTAGTCGTGGGTCAGCCTAACACATGAAAGGGGAGGGAATAAGTGACTTTTTGGTTTTCCTGAAGCCTGGTACACACCTGATTTTTCTAACTCCCCACTATTACAGTCACTGTGTATCTGGCCTGGATTCCTATGCTTCAATTTCTTCAAACATCCAAAAGTAGTGTGTCAGGCAGGATATGTTTACATTTAGGGTATAAGAAGTACCCCCAGAAAGAATCTCTGCATCATACAGAAGGTCCTCTTTATTATTGACAGAATCTCAGTGAGGTTGAGGTAGAAGACACCAGGGTGGGGTGCTGTGGAGAGAAATGAACCTCTTTCCAGAGAACAGAGCCCGTCTCTTGTTCTGAAGACCCATCAATTACCAGGCAATCTCGGGGTTGACATGGTCAATTTCCATATAGTACATGGTTACTCACCAACCCACATAAAACCTCTTATATTAAAATTTTGAGCAACACAGAAGGGTTCATATTAAAGACAGGTCACTCCTACTGTGCCCTGTGCACCAAAACATTACTATTATGACTACTGTGCCGTTATGCTAAAGATGGATCTTGAAGTGTTTCTTTAATGTTTTTATGCATAGAAAAATATACTATATACTATATGCTAAAGTGAACATTTCATTAACTGACATGAGACATGAATCATATCTAATGGTTCCCATTTACATATAAAATTTATTTAAAGATAGATTTAGAGATAGAACTCACTTGTAATCTGGGGACTTTCTATCATATCATTTCATATTTAACAAACTATACAAAAGCTTCCCAAACATCAAGATACTAAATTATATCCTGCAGTAATTTATTCTCATTGCAAGGCACAACATAAAATGCCAAACAAAGGTGGGAACTCAGCAGAGTTATATATCAAAGCATTTTGTAATGCAGGTGTTTGTTGTTCTTGAGTGCCCTCCAGCTAATTCAAACAGTGACCCTATTTACATCAGAGGTTAAAAACAAACAAACAAACAAACACCAACATCCCTGTGACACCCTCACAATTGTTGCAATGTTTAAATCTATCATTAAAGTCACTATGCCAATTAAATTCCTTGAGTGCCCTCCTCTTTTTCTCTGACCCTCTAATGTACTCAGCATGATGCCCCACTCCTGGGACTGGCCTGTTCTGATAATATGTCAAATGACTTACCAACCTTGCTTGTAAGGACCATTTTGACTGTGCTTCTTCCAAAACAGACTTGTTCAT
The DNA here is from genome assembly GCA_004026705.1 of Nesogale talazaci. Lineage (NCBI taxonomy): Eukaryota > Metazoa > Chordata > Mammalia > Afrosoricida > Tenrecidae > Nesogale > Nesogale talazaci. The sequence goes on from PVJH01002773.1 coordinate 123,243, forward strand.
TCTTCTGACAGACCCCGGTAGAGTCAAAATTCTTTGGCAATGCCATAAATCAAATGCATTCATTCTTCACTGTTTTCTTCAAAAATTGATCAGTGAAACAAAGATTTACAGATATACTAATTGGGGAATGGATTTCCATTAGAGATCTTAACAAGCAAGAACAAATCCTTCCTTCACTGGAATGATAAGAAGGCACCATTCTTGTTAGGTCCCATTCTGAATGTTAAGTAATCTAAAGGTGAGAAACTAGAATTTATGGGGACTTGAATCAAATAACATCTGTTCTACGGTGGGACTCTGGCATTTGAGTTATATAACGGCCAAGTGAATATCTCATGGAGACTTATCCTTACTCATCTTCTTCTGGGCCAAAGGTGATACATCAGGTCTGTCATTTTATATGGAAGTCCATAAACTTCTTGCTCCATCCATCCTGCTTTTGTATGCAGACACTGAATAGCCTGGACTGCTCTCTGATGCATACTGGTAGAATGGGTGTGTGATTGGTTGTTGGGGTTGATATCGTGCTTTGTTTTCTTTTTGTGGTAGGCATCTTAGACCCTATCTTCTTAGTTCTCTTATATATTAGCTGATTGATTATTGATACAGAGTTCTGAATCTGGGTAGGACCTGAACCACAGTAGGCTAATGTCACCTTCCTTTGACTGTACAAAATGGTTATGAACCTCTAGCTAGTACAAGGTCTCCCAGTGGCATCTTCCTCAGGAACAGTGGAGATACCTGGTCTAAATTGAGTACTAAAGAAGACACCTTGCACTACACAAAACTACACTGTCTCAGCTGGTCCTTTACCTCTACAATGTGAGGGTTATCATTATCCCTAATTTATAATAGAAGACAACTTGGTAAAGAAGAAAAAGAAAGAAAGGAAGAAAGAAAGAAAAGAAAGAAAGAAAGAAAGAAAGAAAGAAAGAAAGAAAGAAAGAAAGAAAGAAAGAAAGAAAACGAAAAGGAAGGACTTACTCAAACTCACATAGAATTGAATGCTGGAGCCAGGGGTCCAATCCAGCTCAGATGGACTACGTAACTAGCTGATAGTCTTACCCTTGCTCTTTGCATCCTCTGAGCCAACCTCCCCAAGCATCAGATTTCCCTTTGAAATCCTCTCTGTCTGATCAGTCGATCCTCGGGAGTAAATGATGTATTATAATAGACCACATCTACAAAGAACATTTGCATTTTACGGTACATCTGTGAAATTATGTGTTGGCAGAAACCAAAGATCCTCTTGGTGGGGATTTCTCATTCTCTCTCTAGTGAAATGTTCCATCTTGGACAAATTATGACCTCAGGAGCATTGGCTTTATCATCTATAAATGTCAGGATAGGATTAACTTCTCTGTAAAGATTCCCTCCAGGTTTAAAATTCCTTAATTTCTTCACATTAAATGCAACTCCTTTTTAACCTTTGTATATACTTGGCTCTTTATTGAACCCTCTAATGAGTCAGAAACTGGAAATATGAAATCATGGTAGATAGGAGACAATGGACAAGTCATTATATAATTCTTCACCTCCTTTTCTTTATAAAATGGGGTGGCAGAGACTCCCTGCTTCAGAAGGCTGACATCAAACACACTGAGAAAATTGCCAGGAGCCCTGTTGGTGCCGTAAGTTATATGTTAGGCTCCTCACCTCAAGGTCAGCAGTTCAAACCCACCAGCTGCTCAGCAGGGGGAAGACCAGGCTGTCTATTCCTCTAGTGTTATAGCGGGCAGCTCTCCTCTCACCTACAGGGTCGCTAGGAGTCAAAATGGAATGGACAGCAGTGAGTTTGATCCTTTGTTTGTTTTAGCAAAATGCCTGGAACAAGGCAAATGTTTCCTGTCTTTATCATCATTGACCATGACTGTCACAAATCTTAGGTCATCCCTTCCATAGGGAAACCACAGTATGTCTAACGGTATAGAAGAAACACTCATTATGACAATGCTATATTATAAGGCATCTGAGATGGTATGTACATATTTTAGCTTTGTATTCTACAAGCATCAGTGTATGACCAAACGATGGGCAGTATTTATATCAAGCGGTATATCATCCATGTGTTCATTTATTCATGCAGACTTTCACCCCTTCCAAGCTGTGAGAACAATAGGCACTTTAATAGTCTGAAGCAAGAGGGATATTAGCTCCATGAATCTTTATTTTAAATTACATTTCTGAGTTGGAGATGTCAAAATGGTAGAACAAGTTAAGCTAGATTGTATTCCCCAGTAGGGCTATTGATGTTGGTTACAAATAAATTGCCGGTGCAGGTGATGATCGCAAAATCCATGCCATCTTTTATTTAGTCACGTATTTCTCTTGTTAACGGCTCCTTCTGTCTGCTTTCCTTTCTTCTGTTTCCCATCAATCATATTTGACACGTTGCCCAATGTCAGGGTAAGAAAAAAAAAGTGCAGACTCCAGTTAATCAGCCAGATGTGTGGCCTCATACTGACTGAAACATCTGGAGGCATAACTGAATCTTACATTCTTTCACTTTGTTATTTGTGTAACTGTGCTTTGTTATGTTGTGGAACTAGAGATAATCAGAGACTGCATCCTAGCACTCTTTATTTTATCAGGGGAAAGCTCATAGACTCTCAAGGTCATAGTCCCAGGGCCAAGACCTCCTTTGTCCTCTTAATAGTTGTATAGCCTTGGGCGGAGTATTAGAATCAATTGAGGTAACAGGGTGGGAAGAATTATATGGTTTCAAAATGCTCATGTTTATAAGTGATGCTATTCTCTTCCCTTAGCCACACAACTGCCAAACATCATTTGCCTTATAGGAAGAAAAGTTAAAAAAGAATAAAGATAAATTATTTTCACAATTGTTAATTTGAGCACAGGAGCAATAATAGCATTAAAAAATGTACCAAGTGCTAACCATGGGTCACATGTGTTTCTCATGAATTAAATAAAAATATTTTTTAGTCCATTTTACAGATGTAGTCACTAAAGATCCAAGAGGAGAATGTGTTACTTGCTTAAGATCAAAGATCAAGATTTGTACTCAAAGTACGTCTAGAATAGTCTATATTTTTTTGTCAGATCAATCAAGGTATTTAATTTCCTGCTGTCTCTTATTGGTCTTGGCTAAGTCATCTGTAAACGGGGGTGGGGGGGGGTGGGGGGCATTAGTTACCTTATAAGAATTGTTATGAATTTTAAAGAAGATCGTGTTTGGAAAGCAATTACCAATACTGGTTGATGGTATGGATTAAATAAATGATGGTTATTTTTACTTCAATGCTTTGTTGGCACAATGATTAGCAGTCAGCTGCTAACTTACAGACCACTGGTTCAAACCCACCAGCTGCTCCTCAGGAGGAAAAAGATGGTAAGTTGCTCCCTTCAAGCTGACAGGCCAGGACACCTATGGGGAGTCAGAATCAGCTCCAGGACACCTACCAATGGGAACGTGCTCTCGGTGAGCAAACACATATCTCAGCCCTGAGTGAATGTGAATGATCATCTATTGCTAGTTAGCTACGTGTGACTCAGTGTGACCCTATAGGTCAAAGAAAACTGTCATGTAGGATGTGTTGCGAGGGAATCTACATGGAAAATGACAGCCTCCACTTTTCTGAGGAGCGTCTAGTGGGTGTGAACCATCTACCTTGTTAGTTAGCAACTCAATACTTAACCCATTTCACCACTCTGGACCCATAAGTTAAACAATAAATTCTAAAAATTACTACTTATGAGAATCTACCTGAAATTACACAACCCATGTATATCCGGGTATATGTATACATATATGTGTGTGCATATATAAAACCCTTGAAACTTAAGATACCTACTTAGTGCAATATTTGTTTATATAGGCTATTTTGAAAATTTAAAAGTTATTTTTGTTCTGCCTCATTCCAATAGAAAAATCATCCTATTCAGTTTTACTTTTTGTTCCATTTTAGAAATAGCTAAAGGGGGAGGAGAGTATCCTATCTACCTCATTTCTTCCGTTATCAATCTCTTTACCACCCTACTTATTTCTCGCCTACTTTTCTCTTCTGTCTTCCCTCAACATGTTGATCTTTTCAACAAACTATGGTGCAGACAGATTTTCCTTCTCTTTTTTAAATTTATGAATCAAAGTGTTAAGGAAGTTGCTCGTGTCTCAAATAAAAATAAGGAGCAGGATTGTAACAAGTTAAGACCTGAGATTCAGTTATCTCTCTTTCATGCCATCAAATCTGGCTCTTACTAAGAACTACAATGAGGAAAGCACCCATTTATCAGGTACCTACTCTATGCCAGGTACAATGCTTGAGTGCATTTTCTATTGGTTTCTCCAGAATTTCTTTTAACTGACACTTGGGTACCAGTGGGCAACTCTGCTTATGTCACCACTTGGATTTTTAATCATTGGCATTACTTTCACTCTGAGTGACCTTTACTTGATTGATTTGATTCTCAGAATGCTGTTTTCCATGTTCTGAAGATTACCAGTTTATTATTTGGAATAAATTTGTTCATCAGCTTTGATCGCACACTGGGAAAAACTGACACAATTTCCAGAGATTTTTCAGAGAATGTTAACTTGCTGTTGGGCAGACTTCTAGAACAGCTAGAGCATATTTTGTCAATGTTCAGAGTGATTAAATTAGAAGATTATGATGTTTTCAGGCCCAAAATGAAAGTGGCGCCTCCCTGTTCTTTTAGTGCCCTCGTATAAGTCAAATGTTTAATCTCAGGAAGAAATTTAGACGACCAATGTAAAATCTTAATGAGATGTAGCATAAATAACAGAAGTCCTTTTATGAGATGACTTGTGATGGGTTTTTTCCCTCAAAGAAATAAACTGGAAAACAGAATATTTTGGAAATTTAAAATCTGCCAATAAAGATGGTGCTTAAAAATTTATAGTATGGTTTTGTTAAGTAGATGAATATTTCCTATAACTTCCAGTTTAGGTGATCTGAGAAGTAAGGAGGTGAACACGGAATGAAGATTCTTTCTAATTTTTTATCCAGCCTTTTAGTGTAACAGTATCTCCCTCTTATTCTACGCATGTTGTACATGCACATACACAAGCACGCACATACATGTCCATCAACATTCTTCCAGTACATTGAGAAAAAGGCCCGGGGTTACACATGACGCCCTCTAGCTACACAGGGAAGAAGCAGAATTCACCTTCACCCCGTTGCCTTCCTCAACCAACCTCCTTTGCTCTATTCTGACACCAACTACTCCTCCCATGTCACCCTCCTCTTCTGGGCTTTGTAGTTCATTACAGTGTTCAAATAGAACTCATTGGCAATACTCAAAATTATGAGAGCTTACTAGGGAACTTGACAGGATCAGAAAACATCAAGGATATGCTTATTGATCCATAGTAACACGTCTCCTCAACCAGCAGCCAAATCAGTTTCTGATCTGCAGAAAGACCAAGCCTAGTCTCTTTGTGGCCTCTCAGCCACATGATTCCTTGGCGTCTGCCTACATATTTCAGGATGTCATGCACTGCTCGCCTCCAGTCTGATAGCTAGTCCCCATGCTGCTCTTCTGCACTGTCTCATGATCTTTTTGCTTCAGTCTCTGATGTCCGTATACCCTTGCCTCTGCCACTTAAGGACCATATTTCCAATGTGTTCCCCTAGGGGCTCTACTTCATTAGTGGTCCCAGGAATTCCCTCTGTTCGTGCTTCCCACAGAGCACTCATAGAGCCAGGGGAATGGCAAACCAAACTGAGCAATTCTCGATATTATGTGTCACACACCCTATTTGCGTAGTCCCACCTGATCACTGAGTGAGAGCTATAGAGACATGGATAGAAGAACCCTCTGAAGACCTTTTGCTTCTCCATAACATGTTACATGAAAAATATCTAAGACTAATTGCTATCATGTTTAAATCTTTTTTAAAAATCCACTTGATACAGGGAAAACAGTAAACATAGGTTATTAAAATATTATGAGAGAATCACTGGAATTTTAACATCACTTTTCTCCCTCAATTCCTTCAAAGTTTCTTTGTGTATTGGTTTAGAAATAATATAGCAACGCTAATTGTACTGTGTCTCCAGAGAACATTTTGATAAGTGCTTGAGTTATATATAACACTGTAGGAAGTGCTGACACAGGGTGTATGTGCAAGATAAGTGACAATATTTGGCTCTGATTACTAAGTGCAGATTCTGTTTGAGATATGCAGATGATGTTTGTTGGTTTATGATGATTATACTTGCAGAGTCAGGTCAATTGGCATAGATGCACATTTGTCATGGATGTTGAATTTGAAATTTAAATTTGGTTATTTGCCACAAGAAGATCTGGTGACATATTGGTCAATTTTTCAGTTGCTAATGGAAAGGTTTTCAGTGTGAAGCCACCAGTTGCTCTCCAGGAGAAGAGTTCTGGCAATCTGTGCTGGTAAAGATCAGTGGTGAGGAAACCTTATGGGACAGGTCTCTAATGTCGTATACAGTCACTATGAGTTGCAATTGATTTGATGTCATAGGACGTCTGTCAGAGGAGAGAAAGCAGTTTGGCTACTAGCTAAAAGAACATTACTAAACTAGTTTGTTTGTTTTCCAGTATTGATACTGATTTTGATTAAATGTAAGGACTCAATCTAATGAGTCATATATGCATCTAATATATATGTATGTCCAATGCTCCCCATTTCTAGATATGTCCTTTCCTTCCCTCCTTCCTGCTTTCCTTCCTTTCTTCCTCCCTACTCTCTCTCTTTTCATCCCTTCTTTTCCCCCCTCACTTTCATCCTTTTATTTCCATCTCCCTCTTTCTTTTCCTCTCTTTATAATTCCCAGTTCTCCCATTTGACCTCTTTTCCACTCAACTATGAACCAAAAGGCAGTAAGTTGAGTCTATCGGAGCCCTTTATAAGAAAGGTTCCAGTGATCAACTTTCAAAAACACAGACATTGGAAATCCGATCGAGCACAGTTCTAGATGGTCACAGATGCAGTCCCCATCTGTTGGAACCATGTCTATGATCACAGTTTAGTTACGTGTACCTAATCACAGTAGATATAGGAGTCCTAGAGGCAGAGATGGGTTGTGGTTTGGGCTGCTAACTGTAAAGTCAACAGTGCAGAATCACCAGCTATTCCTTTGGAGAAAGAGGAGGCTTCTATTGCAGATATGCTGGGTCAGAATCTACTTCTTGTAGATACACAGAGTGGATATTGAAGTTCTCACTAACTTTAAGGAACCCCTTGAAAGCCCTAGTTTCAGATATCATAAAAAGTGTTAGTGTGTAAGTAGGTGTCACTGTGCAATTTCATGATGACTGTGAAGAAGTTTGTGGAACTGAGTTTTTGTGCAAAGCCCTACATTGTGCAAAGAGTGTATGATAATGCCATTGTTGTTTATGAAGCTGTGGATGTGCTGTCATGAATATTTCTATTGAATTATATGAAAGACTTTTCAACAGAGTCTTATGATCCAGGGGTTTCCATTATTATCTTCTCTTCTGTATAACAAATGCCTGAGTGAAAGGATTAGATAAATTACTGGCATGTTTGCACCTCCAGGTGCAAACTTATTTACTGTAAAATGTCTTAAGGTTAAGGAAATTATATTCTCCACTCCCTTAATTAAAATAAATTAATAAATGAATAAGATCCCTGATAGTGTAGTGGATCATGAATATAAGGTTCGCATTTCAAAAGGCATACATACTGTGCATACTTGAGGATAAGCCAAGCCTACTATCAGCCAAAGCACCTCATTTTATCACAAAGACTGCATTAAAAATGCTCGAAAAAAGCTCAGCTTATCCACAAGTGTATACAGTAATAGTCTCAGACACCCATGGGGGCAATTCTCCTCTGACCTACAGCATAGCTCTGAATCAGGATTAGTTTGATGGCAGTGACTAAAAAAGAAAAAACAAAACAAAACAAAAACATAGATATTGACTCATTATGTTTCTCTTGGGTTTGGTTTTGTCCATCATAGGTGGGCATCAATCATCATAGGTGGAAATGATCAATCATTTCCGTTTTCTCCGGATGATACTGGTTTTAACCCTGAAAATTCCATGTCCTGGGGAAATTCTCACTCTGGGGGAAACCAGATCGTTGGGTCATCCTAGCATGGGTTGCACTGATTAGCATGTATGTAACATAAAAATCAAAGATGAAGGAGTGCTGTCATGCCCTTTTATCTTGATGCCAGCATTGAGTGACACATAATCCAGTCAAATGATCCTTGAGAAACCTCTTTGAGGATGTATATGATTAAATGGCCTTGGAAAGAAGAGACCCTGGGATAGAGTAGTGTCTTTACTCTTTACATTGGTTTTATGGTTTGGCAGTGTAGCTGTTACACATGGAGCTGCTAACTATAAAGTCTGCAATTTGAAACCGCCAGCTGCTTCTCTGGGAAAAAGATAAGTATTTTCATTCCCGTAAAGTAATACAGTCTGAGTGGGGTGGGTGGGGGTGTTTGGAAATGAGGAGCTAATATTAAGAGCTCAAGTAGAAAGAAAATGTTTTGAGTATGATGATGGCAACAGATACGCAAATGTGCCTGACAGAATGGATGGATGGATTGTGATAAGAGGTGAAAGAATCCCCAGTAAAATGATTAAAAAAAAGAGAAAGAATTACAGTCTTGGAAATCCACAGGAGACAGTTCTACACTGTTTCAAAGTATTACCATGTACTGGAATTGACTCAATGGTGGTGTTTTTTCCTTCTTCTTTCTTCTATTGCCTATCCAATACACCAAGGCTTCCTTTTTCGTATTTTGTTGTTGCTAATTCCTACTTTAGAGCTTCTTCAAGATGACCAGCTAATAAAAGGATGACCTGTTGAGGTCTGCCTTCAGACCATCTACTGGTAAACATTAAGACCCTTAATCTAGGTTCAATTTTCTCAGTTTGATATTCCTGAGAACTGCGTGTCCTTCATTCTCAGAATTGAAGGGGAAAAAATAACAAACAAAAAAACCCCAAAGCTGGCAGTTTGTTTCCCTGAAGAAAAAAAAAGTCTTTGTAACTATAATAGAGTTAAAAAAAAAAAAGATCATTTCATCCCAATATGGAATCTTTAACATTACCTCTTTTGCTTATGGATTCTTCTGTTCTGTTTCTTTACCGTTTCGGTGGGATTATACCTCTATTCCTCTTCTTCCTCCCCTTTTTTCCCTTAGTTTCCATGGGAACATTCACTTCGGAACAATCACTTCACACTAGAAGGGCTAGAAGTTAGTGACATTGAGGGCTTGCCTTTGAAGACATTGAGGGCTTGCCTTTGAAGCCATTTAGGCGCTTGGTTGGTTCTGAAGTGTTTGTTTGGGTCTTAGATACACAGGGAAAGAATGTGATAGAGCACAGTAGTGATTCTGAAGGCCTGTGGGTGGTGAGCTCCAGCATTTTCATCAGCAGTAAATAAGTCTCAGAATTTCCTTCAAATTAAAAAAAAGTAATGGAACATGGCACGGTTCAAAATTCTTGCCTCACCATTGGAAACCTGATGCTGAGCTCACTGCCAGGCCATGTCCCTTACCTGATAACAAGCATGCTCAGAAAGAGTCTGCCACCACTTTGACTGCCCTTTGTCCTAATAGCCTCAGGCTCCTTGTTCCCAGCTCATTTTGAGCTTTCAGAAATAACATGTTCCATTACTTTTTTTTTTTTTTTAATTTGATAGGCGGTTTCTGTAAAGGTTTTTCTATGGCTTCTACTCTTTCCAAGAGGGACTATCTGAGTCAGAATTCACTCTGGCAGTGTGTTTGTGGGCTTGGATATCAGAGAAGTGGTGTTAGCTTGTTTTTGTTGAGGTTAGTTTCTTTGGTTGTTGTTATTGTTGAGGTTGTTTTAAGCAGACCTCTCCCTAAATTCATCCCCCCCTTTCTGTACTATCTTACTTTAGCCATTATATCCTTGAGTCTGTTGGCAGGTCACCCACTATTCCACTTTCTTCCTTATCCTTAAGAGATAACTTAAGAGACAGAAAAACCCCAAGTTGTATTTTTACTCAACCAGAGGAAAAATAAGTCATGATGATTCATGAATTTAATGGGAGGAGCTTAGAGAGTTACAATTCCTATAGGTACACTAATGATTTTATAATGTGCTACCTTGATTTGAAACTTCAAGTTAAAAAACTACATGTGGTTAGAGCATAATTATTTTCATAATCATGTTAGTATCAATGACAGAATATTTATATTAGTTCCCATAATTGAAAATGCCAAAGGCCTATTTTTATCAACTGAGTGTTTTAGGTTTGGGTAGCAAAGACAGGACTTATTCTAGTATGTATCTCTCCTCTTTCATTTGAATTGCTTTATAACAAAATTGGGTGTTTTTGTTTGCTTGTTTTATCCTTTATTTATTTATTTATTTTTCCAGCTTCCACTTTCTGCTGGAAAGCACCTTCAGAATGAGGAAAGGAGTGACTGTTCTTGCCAATTGTTAAGTAACTAACTTGCAAGAACGATTCCCCACAGAGCTATTTTGTGTGTAAGGGTCTCCTCAGGGTGTAGCTTGTGGGAAAATAAATGCAGTGCATTTTAGAATAGTCCTTTGCTCTAATTATTAGCATCGTAGTGCAGGGTGTGCTTAGCTGCCTACTGAGGTTTGGGTAGCTCCATATAGTATAGATCTCTTTGTGTCTTTCTACTACATCTAAAGCAGATATAATGCTTACATTTAGGAAGAAGAGAGTTATTCTTTTATCAGAGCAAAGATCTGTGAACACTCATAGGCCATTGCTCTTTTGCTTATCACTGAAAATCATTTCAGCCTCCACCAATGCATTCATTTAGTGCACATTAGGCCTCTAGAATGTGCAAAGGTTACAGAAGTAAAAGTGCACTGTTGACCCTCAGACAGACACTTTGCAGGGCATTGCGAGTGGTGAATATATAATAAGTTAACTTATGTCCCTTAAGGAAGGTTTTTGTGGTTGCTGTTTTTTTTAATCATTTTATTGGGAGCTCATACAACTCATCACAATCCATATATCCATCAGTTTTGTGAAGCACATTTGTTGCCATCATCATTCTCAAAACATTTTCTTTCTACTTGAGCTCTTGGCATCAGCTCCTCACAAACCCTTCCCTTCCCTCACAAACCCTTGATAGTTTATACTTTATTATTATTATCATTTTGTCATGTATTACACTGTCCAACATCTCCCTTCACCCATTTTTCTGTTGTCCATCCCTGAGGGAGGGGGCTATATGTAGATCCTTGTGATCAGTTCCCCCTTTCTACCCCACTTTTCCCCCACCCTCCCAGTATTGCCACTCTTGCTACTAATCCTCAGAAGTTTATATGTCCTGGATTCCCAGTGTTTCCAGTTCCTATCTGTACCAGTATACATCCTCTGGTCAAGCTGGATTGGTAAGATAGAAGTGGGATCATGATTGTGTGTGTGTGTGTGTGTGTGTGTGTGTAACATTAAAGAACTAGAGGAAAGTTGTATGTTTCATCGTTGCTGCACAGCACACTGACTCATTCATCTCCTCCATGCGGCCCTTCTGTAAGGGGATGTCCAGTTGCCTACAGTTGGGCTTTGGTAAAGTGACCAGATTTTAAGAGGGACACCATTGACGGGGGGAGGGATAGAAAGAGGGGCTGTTCTTGATTAAAAATTTGGTCTATATGGGGGCTGAGACCTGGTGGCATAGTGGTTGTGCGCGGGACTGCAGCCCACTGGGATGGAGGTTCAATTCCAGCTCCACAGGGGCAAAGGATTGGCCTCTTACTCCCACCACCAGGGCAGTGATGCCCTAAAACAAAACAAAACAAAACAAAATTTTGGTCTATATGGAGCAACAAAAATTTTCATAGAATGCAGAAGTAGTATTGTAATATATTTATTTTAATTTTAAAGTGCCATAGGATATTGTTAAATTGTTAAAAAGTGGGATGTCTGGTCACCTTTGTTTGTGTCCTGACTCTACACTCCCCACATTTACCAAGATATGATTTTTTGTTCTTTGATCCCTTTTACCGGATACTTCATAATCAATCACACAGGCTGGTATGTTTCTTCCATGTGGGCTTTTGTTGCTTCTCAGCTAGAAGGCCACTTGTTATCATTAAGAATGGTTTTTATGGAGTTTTTGGTGATTTTTTCTTTGAAAAGGATTGCACACAATTCAAATAAATAACCCAAAGGTGGTTAAGTTATTTTCTCTGTGTAATTTTTTTTGGGGGGGGGCATCACTGCTTTCTGGTGGTGGGAGTAGGAGGCCCAGCCCCACTGCTGGAATTGAACCTCCATCCCAGTGGGCCACAGTCCCGCGCACAACCACTACGCCACAGGGGCTCAGCCCTCTCTGTGTAATTTTAGAAGTTAAGAAATTAAATGAGTGAAAGTCACAATTATTAGCCATAGTGGCATTATCTTGGCCAATTTTTTAAATCTCTCTGATTCTCAATATCCTCATCTATATTGAGGACACAGCATCTATTCTGCAGCACCGTGGAGATTAAGATGTACAAGAGCGGTGCCATAACACTTGCTCAATAAGTGATAGTGATGATTATGGTTGTTGCTTTTCAGTGCTTCAGAAGTAGTTGGGTCAGATTTTGAGTCACAGAGTCTCCGTGTGACAGAATAAAACTGCCCTGCAAGATTCTTTAGGCTGTCATATCTAGAGTAAGTCTTTCTTTCCCAGAGTATTTGTGTAGGTTAGAACACCCAACCTTTCTAATAGCTCATGATAAATTACAGGGACTATAGATATGTATATATTATGCAGGCAAGTTCTTTGTGAATGAAGAAGAGGAATCACTTGCATAGGTGAGATTAAAGTTGATAGTTGGGATCATAATGTGAAGAGAATATAGTACTTCTCTGGAAGGTAATTAGATTGCAGGGACATTACTTTGAAGAGGTAATATGCTAAATGAAATCATCAGTGGCTTTAAAGTGTTAACCTGATTTTGAAAACGGAGCCACTCACCTTCTTTTCCCCTGTAAAATAAAGTGTAATGCACAGATGCATTTAACGATATGTGATAGCTGGTGCTTGTATAGTGGGTTGTTCGGGTGAGATACCCCCAACCATGTTTCTGAGATCTCGACTTTTCTTCCCCAGTTCCCCAGCTTTTGTCAAAGTGGGTTCACAAATATCGAGTCCAGGTGATTGCCTTGCTTGTTGTAGGTAGAATACTTCATTTTCCCACCCCCTTGCGATTAAGAAAAAATGAACCTTAAAGCTATGTCAACAAAGTTAAATGAAATGATAGAATTATTTCAAACATGAACTGTTAAACACAACAAAATATTTGGACTCAATTTAAGACCTTGAGAGCAATAACCAGATACACCAGGACAGTATGTTTCACCTGGATTCTGGTTGTAAAGACTGTAAGAGTCCAGGAGTAGGCAGAACTGTTTCTGAAGGTACTAGAGAGCATGGCTGAAGTATTTCACATTCTTGTATCTGATTTATTCACCTTTAAGATTCCTGTGCCTTTACCCAAACCCCCTTCCTCAAAATCCTCAAACCAAACTCATGACCATTGAGTTGATTCTGAATCCTACCACTCTAAATTCATTAATCTATTTCTTTTTTTAAAAAATGTTGTTGCTGTTGTTTTAATCATTTTAATCAGGCCTCATACAACTATATCACCATCCCTCCATCCACCCAGTGTGTCAAGCACATTTGTACATTTGTTACCCTCATGATTTCTTTCTACTTAAGCCCTTGGTATCAGCTCACCATTTTCCCCCTCCCTCCCCACTACCCCCCTCATATGAACCCTTGATAATTTATAAATTAGTATTATTTTATGATATCTTACACTATCCGATGTCTCCCTTCATTATTTTATTTCTTAGTGCAATAAGACAAGGTCCATTTTGACTATTGCATATTCTTAATTGGGATTGTTCATCCCTTCTTTAAGTGACTCTTCTTTGAAGCAGCACTGGGTGATCTCAGTATGAACTTAACTTCTTGTCATTGACCCAGTGCGGACTCATGGCGATGCTATAGGACAGGGTAGCACTGTTCCCTGGGCGTTCCGAGACTGACTGTTTACAGGAGTAGACAGCCCTGTCTTTCTGTCTTTCCCCTGCAGAGTGGCATGTGGTTGTGAATTTTAGACCCGGCTGATCACAGCCCAACACACAGCCTCTATGCTCCCAGGGCTCTCCACCAGTCTGCAGTTCTATTTCCTCCACTTTTTTGTCTTTCCAGTACAAAATAACTAGAATTGCCCAATGTGATCATTCACCCTGTTGATGACTCATAAAGTGATTGTTCAAATATTTGATAAAATATAAAGTATTTAACCAAAAGACTAAAATCTAGGGAAAGTAAATAGATGAGGTGTAAATAATATGAGCACACGTTTGCTAAATAATTTCCCCATGCGTAGTATATGAATGGGAAATAGAAATTATATCTCATGGATTAACATTCCTTGGAGATGTTGAAAAAATGCTATAATTATATTTATACAATTATGCAAGAAAATATTAACTCTGAGCTATAGCTGCTAGGGAACTCGACTCAGAAATGATACAGAAAGATGCTCATGAACCCTCCTGCCCCTCAGTGCTTGGATCCTGGAATTGACTCACAATTTTGGCAGAAAAGGTGGGACCAAATTACTGAACTGATGCAAAATCATGGTTGGGGTCAGAAAATCTAGGCGGAGCAAAATTTGAATTAGGGCAGTAGATAAAAACCCAGTGGGGGTGGGGGGCTGAGCCCCGGTGGCGTAGTGGTTGTGCGCGGGACTGTGGCCCACTGGGACGGAGGTTCAATTTCAGCAGTGGGGTTGGCCTCCTACTCCCACCACCAGAGAGCAGTGATTGCCCCCCCCCCAAAAAAAAACCCAGTGGGGGGGGGAGGTTCAGATGTTTATGGTGGATGGAAATGGTGAAGCATTTAGAATGGCCTCTTTCAGGAGGATTTCCTAGAGCGATCAGACAGAAATGACCTCCCAGTTAGTTTGAACTCAACATCAGAATATGTCTACCCAGAGTGTCCTGAGTTGCAAATGAGTTTTTAAATCTGTAAATCAAGTCTATTTAATTTGGAGCAGTCCATTGCAGTTCACAGTTAATGCCAGTTTGTCAAATATTTGGTTTAGTATATAATACCTTCCTTTACATAAAAAGATACAGCATATGGGGTCTTAAAGGCTTAAGTCATCTAGCTCAAAAGCAACAGAGCCAACATGGAAGAAGCCCTCCAGCCTATGAGATCATGAGGGAGTCGAAGGGATCAGGTATGAGGCATTAAAGAACTAAAAGGTCTCTCATTACAAATGAGAGGGAGAGCACATTGGGGATCCAAAGCACATCTGTAGGTAAAGCAACATCCCCTTAAAGAAGGGTCCTGGAAAGGAGATGAGCCACTTAGGATACAGTGTAGCAACAATGAAATATTCAACTTTCTTCCAGTTCTTAAATTCTTCCCTCCCTCCATCCCCACCACTCCCTCCCCCACCCCACTATCAGGATCTCAATTCCCCCTTACAAATCTGGCTAGACCAGAGGATGTACACTGGTACAGATAGGAACCAGAAACATTGGGAATCTAGGACAGATGATCCCTTTAGGGCCAGTGGTGACAGTGGTGACACCAGGAGGGTGCAGAAAGGGTGGGTTAGAAAGGGGGAACCAATTATAAGAGTCTACGTAGGGGCTGAGCCCTGGTGGCGTAAGTGGTTGTGCGCAGGACTATGGCCCACTGGGATGGAGGTTCAATTCCAGCAGTGGGGCTGGGCCTCCTACTCCCACCAACAGAGAGCAGTGATGCCCCCCCCAAAAAAAAAGTAAAAAAAAAAGAATCTATGTATAAACTCCTCCCTGATGTACTGGACAATCGCAAAGTGGATGAAGGGAGACATTGGGTGGTGTATGATATGAAAAAATAATAATAATTTATGAATTATCAAGGGCTAATGAGGGAGGTGAGAATGGAGAAGGAGGGAAAAAGTGAGGAGCTGATACCAAGGACTCAAGTAGAAAGAAAATGTTTGGCAACAACATTTGATGGCAACAAATGAACAGATATGTTCTGCATACAATGGATGGATGGATTGTGATCAGAACTACATGAGTCCCCAATAAAATTATTTTTGGGGGGGGCATCACTGCTCTCTGGTGGTGAGAGTAGGAGCCCAATAAAATTATTAAAAAAAATCTTTAGAAAACATTTTACAGTCAAGACAGCTTTAAGATAGTAATACAGTGATAATAATGCTTTGATGCATACTGCAAAACGATATAGTGTCTATTTGTTACCACAAATGATCATATATACTTCAGAGTTCTAATGTTATAAGCTGTATGGATGTTTGCTCATAACTAAGGATCTTAGTACGTAAGTGAGATGTTCCTGACTAAGTGACTCAGGGACTACTTCTATTCTCCCACATCTTCCGCCTTCCAACTCACTAGCAATAATGAATATCATGTTCCTTTGTGGGAAGGAACTACAGGTAGAATGGGTTATGTGTTGCACTGCTAAACACAGGGTCTACAGTTCAAACTCACCACGAGTTGCTTTCTGGGGAAAAGACAAGACTGGTCCTGAGAATTCCAGAAACCCTAAGGAGAAGTTCTATTCTGCTCTAAAGGGAATCAACTCAATCACCGTTTTTTTGTTTTGTTTTGTTTTAACTTTGTGAATGCAGTAAACAAACCCAAAATACAGCTAGATATTCTGCAACAGTTCAAAGGTGTTATGAGAGACTTTCCTCATTTATCACTCACCTTTGAAAGAACTATCTCTAATTTCTCCATCTATTTTCTTTTAAAAAAAATCAAGCAAAAAAAAAAGGACTCTGAAGGCAACCTTTTTCTTTAGGATCATCATTTTATTTTCTTTCAAAGGCATATTTGTTATAACACCAATCCAAAGAGATTGGAAGAATGATATTTTGATTCCAACTCCTGCATAGAATATGTTAGTGCTTTTCAATTGCTTTAGGCAGCTTGCAACAATAAAAATCAGTTAAATCTAACACCATTTTGAACTCTTCCTTGCCCATATTCTGATAAGAAATTTATCCAGACACAAGTCTATCTCTGTTGATATTGGCTATAGGGAAATATAGATAGAGTGAGATGGCATACTTCCTGTTTACGCCTTCTTTTTAGCAGATGAACAGAAGAATGGGTGATTGAAGTGCACAATTCTCTAGAAGAATGTTTGAAATCAGTATGAAGAGAGCTGCTGGTGGGAGTCTCCATATGCATTCTTGATCCCTATGCCTGTGGCCTTCATTCTATTTACCTCCTCTCCTTTCTTTTCATTTTCCTTCAATAGTCTCATTTGTTGCTTCAATTCACATAATCAATTTCTCTCTCTCTCTCGCCTTGCTGTTTTTGCTGTCTGCCCTAATTCTGGATTAAAAATATTATGAACTGCCCTACAATATTCCATCTTCTGCCCTTGCCTCTAGGAGATAAAAGGAATGCCCCTTGATGACTCATTATGACTACAATAGAAATATAGGTTATGTCTATCTTTTCGAAAAGATTGTTCCTTTTCTTAGTTCAATTCAAGGCAAATGTTAGAGTTCTAAATCAGATGCTTAGAAATTAGTTGACTCATTTACAGCCTAAAGACACATGAATTTATGCTTTGATCTTTATACAGGAGAATTATATAAGCAAGGACACAAGAAATATAAAACCAATCACCCCTTAAGAAAAACAGTACAACTAGCTTACATTGTACTTAAAAGCAAAACATCATCGATTCATGCTGACCCATCTAGACCCTATGGGACAGGGAAGAACTTCCCCCGTGAGTTTCCAGACTCTAAGTCACTATGGGAATAGAAAGTCCCTTCTCCCGCAGGACTCTTAGTGGTTTTGATCTGCTGGCCTTGCGTTTAGAAACCCAAGACATAGCCTGAGACATAAGCACCACCAAGCTGCTTTACATTATGCCAAATAAAGTAAAAATAAATCATTTGACAGTTTCTTTGTGAATACATATTAACATTCCATTTTTAATGATCAATTAGAAAATAGGGGTACACACAGAAATTAAACATATAGGACGTTCTCGCAAAAAACACAAAACACAAAAAAGCAACCCTTACTCATGTCACATGATTTTATATGAGGAAATAAAATCTATTTCTTTAGAATCATGGCTTTTCTCATTTATTTTTTTCTTCCAACAGTAAAGCAATCCACAGGTACTAAATGGGAGTTAGTGAGCTACTACATATTCAAATCACTTGTCAATGAGACCCCTCCCCATCCCAAGGGCATCTGAATGCTCTTACTAGACATTCTCATCCCCCCAAACCTAGAATTTTAACAAATCAGGGGTGCTGAGAGAAGATTACATTTTTTATTAATTCTTGATAGTAAAAGTTTTATAAAAAGGAAGTCCCCAAAGGGCTGAAAAATGTATGTTATTATTATATATTCTCTCATCATAAAGCACTGGCTGAAGAGTTGTGATAGGAGAGGGAAAGAGAACCACATTTTTCACGGTGACAGTGTGTTCCTTCTTGTGACTGCATTTGGACTGCTTGTTGACAGATCGTGAGGTCTGTGGATCAGGACGACTGCATTTTTGGCACTCCCTTTGGCGTCTTCCGTTCTGGCGGTGACACCACTACCGACGAGGGCAGTGAGCAGGGTGTGAGGAAAAGGACACTGTGTCTCCTTGACCCAGCTGTTGAGAAAGTCCACAGGGAAAAAGGTTTGCCTTGAAAAGATGCTGACTTTCCTTTTTCACTTCTTACCTGCAACATACTTACTGCTGAGTCATTAAAGAGAACCAATTCAGTTGGTCTTCTTTGTGCTCACCATCTTAACACTGAGAAGTTTCAGCTATTAAAACATCATGATGCAAGATCCAAACAAGATACATTGTTTTGGCATAAATAGTACTCATCACATGAATTTAAATAGTTCTTTGGAAAAAGTCACCCCACATATTCATAGGCCTACTCTGTATAAACATTTATAGGATATGCCCTTGAACGAATTTAACATCAGCCTTCTCTCTGATTATATAGATGAAACTGTATTTAATATCTGAAGTGTTTATTAAACACTTTTTATGTGACAGGTGCTGTCTCAGGATCTGATAACATGATTCAAAATGAATCAGATAAGGGTTCCTCTCTTACCATTATTCAGACTTAGTGGGAAAAGGAAGTACAGATCCTGGTTTCTTGGGATGAGTTTTTGAGCACTGGTAACTTGTCATACACTGACTTCTGACTTAGATATCTGTAGTCTTATACTTAAAATCCAAAATGATAAAATATTGAGTTTCCCAGTCAGACTAACCACATACCACATGTGGCTATAGGATGACTACTCTTTTGAATAGAATGTTCTGCGGGCTTAAACATACATGGCAGATTCTTGAATCTCACGTTTTAGTGAGGCCTGATAGGAGCCCTCATGGGCTAAATGTTGAGCTAGTTTACCACAAGGCTGGAAGCTCAACCCCAACAGACACTCATCTAGAGAAAGACCTGTCAAGATTGACAGTCTCAGAAATTTATGGGACAGTTCTACCCTGTCCCATTGGACCATAATGAATCAGAATTTAGTTTGTCATAATGAGTTTTATTTTTTAGTGTAATTTCAGAAAGTTTTGTTTGCTTATTTGTTTAAACATGAAAAGTAAGGAAGGAATACAGAAAGCTTATTCCTTAGACCCCAAAACAAGAATTTGAGTTTTCTAACTCACTGTTTAGTGTTTTATTCTACTGGATGACACTGGGGCAATGAGTATGGGGGTGGGAGGGGTGGAGGTGGGAGATCATAATAAATGATCATGCATTTAATGTATGTGGGCACATGTTAAGATCTTTCTCCGTAATTTTTATTCTGTTGTTAAGAATATATACAGCAAAACACAAATGGATTCAACTATTCCTTTCCCCTCCCACCCTCTTCCCTCCCTTCCTCCCTCCTTCCCTCCCTCCCTGCCTCCTCAACTATTCTTACACATACACTCTTACATGTACAATTTGCTGATGCTAATGATGCTCTTTGAGCTGGGCAACCATTCTCAGCCTTCATTTCTAAAGAACGCTATTGGCACTGCATGGTAAGCATTAGACTACTAACTATAAGGTGAGCAGTTCAAACACACCGGATGTCTTGAAGAAGATGAGACTTTATTCCATAAATATTTATGATCTTAGAAATTCTAAGGTACAGTTCTACTACTAGACCCTATAAGGGCACCATGATTCACAATTGACTTAATGGCTGTGGAATTTTGAGAAATCTAAATTTTAGCTCTCTCCTTAACTGAAATCTACTAGCGCCAAAGGTTTCTGCCTTATGTTTCAAATTGCAGTAATGAATTGATTTCGTATAGACAGCTCTTAAAAGAGCATAGAAATAAAAAAAGACATTTTTTGTAAGCTAAAGTATTTTGGGGTTTTAAGATTTAAAGAAATATTTTTGGTTTCACGTTTAAAGATTATCTCAGGTCCAGGGATTCAGTCAACATTTAAGACTTTTGTAAGTCATTAATAATATGAGATTTTGTTCTGCGTTTCTCCACTTTCATCAAGATTCTTCTGTGGAATCTTGGATAAAAATGTCTTCTAACGATAGCCAGGTATCATCCAGCTTTTCTGGTCTCACAGCACAGAAGGTAGTTGTTCATGGAGGCACTTGGTCACATATTCCCATCTCCTATTCTCGACTGTCCTTCCTCTTGCTCCAGGTACACAGAGATCACTTTATGGCCACTTGACATTTTTAACACCTCATTATTTAAAGTAGTCCTTATAAATAACCTGGCAGGTACACCATATTCCTCATTTTATAGATGAGAAATGAGGACTTGGATAAATTTATAACCTTACCAAGGTTTTTTAACTAATAAGTGGCAGACGCAGAATTTGAGCAAGTCTAGACTGATATTAGACTCAATGACTAAAACCTTGCAAACAAAAGCATATGCTCCCAATAAGATATATGTGTGTATACACACATATGTATATATTAATGCTATATAGGGACTTGAGTGACTTTTTATGATTGATATTTTTAAGTAAAAGGATTGGTAATTATTTTAAAGGTCTATCGCTTTTTAGCTCATAGAATGACTTTACATTAATTTTATGACCACATAAGCACTTAGATCCCGCTGAGTTTTTAGTCCATAAATGTATAGTTATACTTTCATTACACCTATATATCCAAAGTGAGTATTATTTCTCTAGTGTTTTAAGAGATTTTCAATCTTTTTATAAATGCAAGCCTTTTGAACAAACATGCTGCTGAGTTCAGGGTTTCCAAGCTTGTTTGAAGGAAAAGTCTGTACAGCACCCTTGCTTTAAATGACTAACAAAAGGGGTTTGATTTTGTACATGGAAGGTTCACCTCTGTTGCTTTCTATGAGATGTGCAATAAAAATAAAAATGGGAGAAAACTTATCAAAACATCTCCTGATGAGAAGATGGGGTTTAAAATTTTAAAAATTGTTTAAGGGAAGAAAAAAATACTCTGAAGATTCTAACCATGGATTCCATTCAGGGTCTATGCCTCAATAGTGAATTTGATCAGATTAAATTTCTGTAGGTCCCATTTCCTTAAGTAAAAGCAAAATAATTATATCAAAAGCCTGCCCATATCAGTCTAATTCTCTGCTCAGAAATTTCCTTTGTATTGTCATTTTTCAGACATTCCAAAATGTATGGAAAATATCTTTCAACATTGAATAATGCAGCTATAGAGTTGAATAACAGATAATGGAGGGTAAAGGAACAAAAAATATGCACCAGCAAAGCAGAGAGGGGTTTTGAAATGATCTTTCAAGAAAAGAGATACAGATGATTAGCTAGTGCGATGCTGTAGGGAGTTTCAGGAACAGACAGAGTAGCAGCTAGGACTGGATATGGTGAGGTACAGGCTTGAGGAAGAGGACAGACCAACCAGGAAGAGGTGAACTTATGGGAGGGTGGAATTGGAGAATCAAAAGGACCCTGAGAATAAGAGTATTTGATGGATCCTTCAACTTTTTTCTTTTTCTTTCTTCCTTTATTTTCTTTTTTCTTATTTGCTTCTATGTCAAAAAAGATGAAAGCAACTCATTACCGAGTTTTATGAGAAGAATGATTGGTGGTGACTTCAATGCTACAAGGAAGTTGGCAAAGTCTATAAATGTCCGTGGTCTATAGCAAATCTTTTATCCTAAGTGCCACCTCGAATTAGGTACTTAAATAAAAACACATTCAGGAAAGTCAAAAACTTTATGATCCAGTGGGTGAAGCAAGACCAAGACAATGATAAATAGTACCAGTGACATGGTGAATAAAAATCTTATAAGGACATTTCACTGGCATGGGAGGGAGAGCCTTCTTGTGGCTGACCAAAGACAGGCTTTGGGGGAGGAGATGACTCAGCCAAAGTTAAGGCAAGTCCACTTCTGCCTTTGACACTGAATGGATGACTCACTCTTACAACTTTGGCAGTGTACATAACTTATGTATACATTTAAATTTTTACTCAAAAGCACAAGATTAATATGATACTTAAGAATCCAAAAGGTGCATTTAAAAGTATTACATTTATGACATTAGAAGTGGATGGAGTCATTTCCCCTGTCCCTCTGCTTCTGTTCTAACTTGGCAGGAGGCTCAAAACCTTGATTAAACACTTTTTCTTAATACCCCATGTAAACCCAGTAGCAGGTTGGGCCCATTTATTCTTTTGATGCTCATGGTAACAGCAGTTGAGCCAGCATCTCTTTAATGATAGCTCGTCGCAATATCATAGACAGATGTCACCCCACAAGTTTCCCCTTTCCAATTATTTCTGATCCCTTTCACTTTAATCAGTTTGCTTTATAGCTTCTATATCCAGTTTAATTTCTCCAGCCTTTTAAAAAATGCAGAAGCTGGAGCCAGAAATAAAAAAAGCACTTTAGCCAGAACATGACTAATCTTGAAGACATAGAACATGCCTGGTAATTCAAGCCACTGGCTGTCAGGTGAAGAATGAATGGCAGTGCATTGCTGACTCGCAGCCACCTAGGGGCTAACTATGGACAGTCCATGGAGAATCCAGCATACTTTCTATAGACTGAGTGTGTCAAAACCTAGTCTTAGTAACAGACAGACAAGGAAGGCAATATGCCATAAGAGAGAGAGAGAAAAAAACCAAAAACCCAAACACCAAAACATCCTTGCTGGCCTCCATTGGGTCTGTGCTCATTTGTGCCTGCGCTCTTTGGTGACTATCCCCAAATTAAGAATGAGATAAGGCTGCAGCCTTTGATTTTATAATAGAGGGAATTGAAGCTTACATGCAATGACTTGTTCAGCAAAATGTATTTCAAAATGTGTGCTGTTCATCTCAGTGACTCGCCCCCCAGTTTTGTCTTCCTCATAACATTCCTTCCAATTCTGAGTGGATTCTTTCTCACAAATTCTTTCATCGCTCAATCAGCATTTTGCTCCAGAAAAAGGATCTACATTCACTCCCAGTTATGTGCACATGTCTGTCAAGAAGAATAACTCTTACTAAGTTCCTCATGGGCTCCTGGAGTCCTTGAATAGTGCACATGATCAACAGGTTCAGCTGTTATTGGAAAAGTCGGTGAGTCAAGTTCACTCGGAGGCACCTCCTAAGAAAGGCCTGATGAGCTCTTTCATTGGGGTTGTTTGCTTGAAGTCCTGTTATGTGTTTCTGTTTTTCAGAAAATGAAACCCAGGGATGTTGAGTCTCTAGGGAAAGTAAATAGAACAAGGATTTTGAGTGGAGGGGTACTGCTGAGGGGCAGAGGATGTAAAAGAGAGGATGTCAAGGTGTCCAAGAAGGAAAATTATATTTGGAGAGAGAATATAGAAGCAAGTGTATAATTATTCTTGTTGTGATTGAACTGTGGAATGATATGGCATACATATGAGCTTCCAAGTTACAGCACAAAGGCAAAAAGGGAAAAGAAAAATGAAGAGCCTAGCTCTTGGAATGGATTTGGGTCTTATACCTAAACCTGAACTCCAACTTAAGAACACTTGGTGCTTCCATCATGGCCCTGCCTGTATACTTGCCCTTAGGAAGGGAATACAAACGATACATATGCTATAGAAAAATGTGGCAAAGAAATTAGATGATACCGGGCTATCAAACAAAATAGCATCTAGGATCTTAAAGGTCTGTGTTCAAACAAGCAGCCATCTAAATGAGGCATCGACTAAGTCCACAAGGAAGAAGTACGCCATCATCCGTCACCAGAGGATTGGAATGTATACAATCCAAAGTCAA
Organism: Nesogale talazaci; assembly: GCA_004026705.1. Classification (NCBI taxonomy): domain Eukaryota; kingdom Metazoa; phylum Chordata; class Mammalia; order Afrosoricida; family Tenrecidae; genus Nesogale; species Nesogale talazaci. The sequence goes on from PVJH01002773.1 coordinate 147,427, forward strand.
AGAGGGAACTAGTATCAGAGCCTAAATTGTGACAATCTGGCATATGGAAGCCTAAGGTTGACAGCAGAACCCCAAGCTTCTTCAGTGGAGCATAGAAAATAAGCCTCGGGAGAACTTCTCTTACCTAGAATTGAGGAAAGGGTAGGAAGTGGTCACTAAACAGGGCTGAGACAGAAAAGTATAGAAAAATCAAAAGTGTAAGTATGAACTGAACAGTTAAAACTTCTGTCAGTTGATCCCCCCTATGATGCAGTCTGGACCTGATCTGGTTTCTGACATTTTCTATACTTTTGGTTTGCATTGTTTTGTTCGGTTCTTGTTTGCTCATATTCAAGTGTATTTCAGAGACGTTATGTCAATGGAGCTCGCCCTCTTGAAGCTGTGTCATAGGCCTTTCCGTTTTACGGGATATGGAATCCAAGCTGCTGAAACTAGAGGGGCAGCAAAGAGAATAAGGGACTTTGGGGGAGGAGGTCCAGTGGTGGTGATGGTGGGGCAAAAAAGGAAGATGAGCTCAAGGAGTCCTTGTTGAAACAGAATGGTTGGCTTCTGATTGTGGTGGCAATTGAACAATCCTACCTGATGTGATGGAACCTTTCAATGATATGTCATCTGTATCAAAAACCAACTAATTTTAAAAAGCAGATTAAGCTAAAAGTAAAAAAAATCTATATATCAGCCATTGCAACCTGGATGAGCACAGTTGTGTCCTGATACTCATGTGGTTGCATGAATTGGAATTGATTAAACAGCAACATTAAAATAAAAATCTAAATTCTATACCAGGCGCTTTACATGCACTATCCTTAATCCTCATAACAGCTCTGCAAAATAAGTGCTACTCTGTTTTCTAGACTCCAAATTGAAGGTCCTGAAAAGTTAAATAACTTGCTCCAAGTTACACAGGAAGATGAAAACTATTTCAGCTAATGAGGCTTTGTGCGATTTCTCTCACCTTGTGTGAGGAACATGTTAACATTAGATAAATGTTTCTCGTGCCGCTGAGATATCATCAAATAGGAAGGAAGGAATATGGCAGGTAAGGTGGAATTTTTTCTCAGTTTTTGGCACACACCAGCAGGAAGCTGCATAATTTCCCCCACTCAGGAAACCAATATTTTATTTGTTTGTATCTATTAGTCAGATGTTGGTAAGGTATAAATTACTTAAACATAACTTGTTACTTTGACTTAGGGAATATATTAAGTTAAACACAATGTTCATTTTAAAATAAGGAGGGAAATATCCCAGAACCAGGCTGGCAGATCTTGTGGTTTGACCTCTTACCTTCAAGCTGACAGTGGGCCATTCCAGGTAGGCAGGTCTCTCATGGAAATTTATATAAAATACTTTTTGGTTCCAAGGGCTCAAATAGAAAGAAATTATTCTTTTTTGGAAAGAAATTCTTTTAGTACTTGATGATGACAACATATGTACAGATAAGCTTGAATGAATTAATGTATGGATTGTTGTTATAAGAGCTGCAAAGGACCGCTGATAAAATGATTAGAAAAAATGCTGTTAGATTTGAGAACTAGTACTACTAACTGTTTGATTATCACAACTTTAAATGGCCATCCTACCATTGGCTATCTTGTTTTAGCTAACTGATTTAATCCAAATAAACATCTTTTTTGAGAGAGAGATATTAGAAGAATGGAATCTGAATTCTTTGAATATTTAGTTCAATCTAATCTGGAGAGACATCCACTCATATGATTCTGTGGTTTGATATTTAATAGATCAAAGTAGTAAAACTGGCAATCACACTTCGCTTCATAGATACTGTGAATTTTCTTTGGCTCGTGCAGCTCTCTCAGGGATCCATGTGGACCATGGGATAGCAGTGAAAATATTCACTTCATGGAGAAAATGCTTTATATCCTATCATGGTAATGATATCATCCACTCTTTGGGCAGGGGGTGGGGGACGAAACCATACAATCATCTCATCTTTATCATCGAGATATACTTGATGCAACTTAGACCACACCAGGTACTGACTTCATTGTGTTTGGAATTGTATGTGGCTCAGGCTCTTTAAAATAAAATCAGTAAAGCCCCAAGGGAATGACTAATCCTTTTGAACTAGTCTGCTGAATATATTTTCAACTGATTTTTCCTTTTACCATTCTTAAAGAGCAATGCATATGCCAATGCGAATCGACATCTTATCAATATGTCTAATGCATTTGTGTCCACACATGTATATTTACTGAAGCCTACATATGCATATGTGAACTCTTACACAGAGAGAATCAGCTTTTCTTAATTATAAAGGAACATTCAATGAACTGCTTAAGGCTAAAGTATGCACCATTGAGTTGAAAATTGTATATTTTGAAAACAGTTTCAGAAAGTCCCTTGATGGATTCTCAGAGACAGGTTGGAAATTTGTGCACAGGGAGGGTTTCTATTCTTACATGCTTCCCCCGAACAGTATATCTTCCTCAGACAGTTGTATGAGGTGCCATTGACTCGGTTCTGACTCATTCAGACAACAGAGTGAAGCTTAGCCTGATGTTGCACCATTCTCAGAAGTGTTCTGACGCTTGCGCCCATTGTCGAAACCCATCTCAAAGAGCACATGTCTTCATCCCTCCTTTCCTCTGCGATAGACTTGAAATACTTTCCAACTTCACTTTCTATCTCAGAAGGTTTCTTCCTCATAGAGATGCAAGCATCTTCTTGATTTATTGTATTTTGGGATACCCTCTCTTGAAAAAGTGGACAACAGACTAAAATCACATAGAGATGGTGATTCAAAGTGCTGTAAAAGGCTGTATCTTTTGGGTCTACACAGAACAACACATTTATCTCTCGACTGTTTATGTTGATTATCCTATATGATATTTTTAATTCTACCCAGGCCTCTGGAGCATACCCCATTGTTAATCAAGGAGAAATTTGGTTGAATGAATGATTTTAATACTAGCATAATAGAAACATTATTTGAAGCCACATATTCTTAAATCCCCATTTTTTCTCTTCCCATTCCCCTCAAATAAATTCATTCATTTCAGACAATCACAGCCTGGATTTTTAATATGTACTGCTGTGTTTTGCTTGTTCTCATTCACAGCAAGGGACATTAACTACGACACAATTCTTGAAAGCAAAAAAAAAAAGTTTGTGATGTCCGTGAAGATGACCATGGTTTCTATAGTAAGACATTGCTCCTGGTAAATAGCAAACAAGGTTAAGTTTTTTTTGTTTTTCAAGATTAAATTGTGTTCCTTCTAATTCTGTGAATCTGGCACCTCTCAAAAACATCCTCAATTACTTTTCACAAACCCCAGAGCATCTACTGAGCAATGAGATGCTCTTACTGAATTCTGCCTCAGTATGCTCATTCCATAAGGGAAAAAAATACAACCACCACCACCACAACAAAAAACAGACTCTCTTCAGTGCTCTTGCTGGGACTTGCAGCTACTAAGCAAGGATACAAATTTGTATAGTTCTAGGAATACCAGTGGAGTATATATTATTGCCCTCATTACACATAATGCTCATGGAAAATACTCTATCAATTCCAATTATGTTCTAGGGAGAAAAAATAGAAGGAAAGGAGTGAAGTGGAATGAAAAGCAATCCCATAATATTTGACTAGGCTGGTTAGAGTTGCTCAACAATATGTCACTGTAGCAAATGATAAAAATAAACTAAGTATTTGTTAAAGAAATGAAAACATGACGCTATGGATGCCAGGAAGCATTTTAGTGTTCTACTTTATTTCCTCACTACTTGATTATTTTACTGTTTCCTTTCTATTTACATACCCAGTTGATTCTTTTGCATCTCAATTTTCCCCACTTCTTTCAATAATGTACGGTTCAGTAGCTATAATTACAGGATTGTTAAAGTTCACATTTTACTATTCATCTTGTTATCTCTGTAATGGAAGGTTGGAATAAATGCACATAATTACATGGTGGGTCTTAAATTATTTTTATATTGCTCTTGCTAGGATACACTCAAAAAAGCAGAATTTATTCTCTTTGGCATTTTTTTTCCATGGGAGTGGTTTTAATAAAATAAAAGTAGTAAATACATAAATGGAGTGATACCCTTGCTATCTAGAGTTGCTTCTTTGCTGCTTTTTTATTTTTAATTGATTCTTAGCCATGTATCAATATGAACTGCTAGGGCCAGGAGCTGCTTGAGATCAATGGAACAGCAGTACAGCTATCATATATCAGAACTCTGGTGACATAACCTTCCTGATGGCTTCAGTTGTCCTACCTCTCTGCAGCCAACTAACTCAACAACCTGAACATCTATGGAATTACTGGCTGTAAATGTGTTTCAATTGGTTTGATTTTTCAAATCTGAAGTAACGTCATGCTGTGCAAGTTATGTGAATTCTTTTGTTTGAATTATGCTAGAAATAGTTTCATAGTGACATATTGATAGTCCACAAAATTGTTTATAGGAACCCTAGCTGCATCCAAAAAAGACACATTGTTCTTTATAAGTGGTTAAGCAGTTGCCATCAATTGGACTCTGACTCAAGACAATTCCACTTGCATCAGAGTAGAAAGGCTGATTTTTCAGAAGTTGATTGCCAAACTCTTCGGAGGGACCTGAATTCAAGTGTGTTAACTATTCATGCCACCCAAGGATACCTTACTGATTATTTACATATGTATTTACTGAGTCATTATGATGTGCCAAGCATTAGTCTTGCTACCAGAAACACTTTGACTAGACCAGTCTGACAATGTGAAGGTCCTGTGATCTTATTTTTCTATTTCAGAAAAAGAAAGAGAAGAGAACTTTAAAACTTACTTCTATTTTATCAGTTAACTTTCCTGTCATTAACCAGCATTTTCCTAGGATGTTTCCCCATTAATCGCAGGATTCCCGCTATTGTGGGCGAACATGCATCTCCTTAGCACTGCCCCCGTCCCCCCCCCAAAAAAGAATATCTGTTGAGTTCCTAATAGCTACAACTTTTGAATGTGGCCTAATTTGGAAATAGGGTAATTACAGATATAACTAGTTGATATGAGATCATATTGCAGTAGGGTAGGCCTGAATGCATTCTGACTGGTGTCCTCATAAGAAGAGGAGACATAGACAAAGGCATAAGAGAATAGCATATGAAGACACAGTGTCACAGAGAGAGAGTAGCCATGTGAGGATAGAGGTGGGCCATGGAGTTCTGCTGTTGTATATCAGGAAACACCTGGGACACCCAGAAGCTGGAGCAGTCAAGGAAGTGTCTTCCCATGAAGACCCTGGAGGGGCCATGTTTTTGGCAACACTTCTGTTTAAGATGTGGATCAATCAAGATATTTTCCAGAATTTCACTTTACTTCAACTCACAATCAGCAAGCGTGGGAGCTGCTGTCCAGAAATAAAATGATATAGTACATTGAGCAAATCTGTGACACAAGACCTCTTTAACATGTTGAAGAACAAATATGTCACTTTGAGGACTAAGGTGGACCTGGCGAAGCCATGGCATTTTCTGTCGCCTCAGATACATGTGAAAGCTGGGCAATGCATCTGAAGGACTGAATAAGAATTGACCGATTATAATTATGCTTTTGCTAAAGAGTCTAAAAAAGACTACAGACTGCCAAAGAACAAATTTGTCTTGGAGGAAGTATAGACTGAGGCTACTTATAAGTGAGAGTGGGGAGATTTCATTTTACATACTTTGGATGTCATTTTAAAAGATACCAGTTCCTGGGAAAGTCCATCATACTAGACAAAGCTGTAGTTCAGTGAACCAGGGAAAGACCATCAGTGAGGCTGATTGACAGACATATGGCTTCAACAATGGACTTAGACATAACAGGACTAGGCAATGTTCTGTTAAAAGTAGCATGCTACAGATCAGACACCTAACAACACCAACATCAATCAAGATGCAGTGGTAATTGTTAGTACTTGAAAAAGGAAAATTATAAACAGAGGAAGAAACAATATTTCAAAAATATGATCTTGGTGATATAAATGATGCTGAAAAATATCCCATGATAGAATTTTGCAAGACCAGCCACATTTTCATTGGAAATACATTTTTCAACAATAGAAATGGTGATATTTACAGAGTACATCATTAGAGAACTATCAGAAATGTATGGTACATCACTACTGGTATGGTAATATGAGCTGGATTCGAACTAAAAGTCAAGCACTCTCGAATGATATTTATCAACAAAGTCAATACATTCATCCATATGAATAACAACAGGTTTGGATTAACATTGCTAAGAATAAGAACTCAGAACACTTCATTATGTTTGTGCAGAATATGTACTTGGACAATGAGTTAGTTGTTTGAATAAAACAAGAGGATACTGCATGGTTGAAAATCGGAAAAGGTATACTTCAAGGTTATATTTATTTTATCTGTATGTTGATCAAATAATTTGAGCAACTAAACTAAATGAACAAGAATACAATGTCAAGATTGGAAGAAGGCTTATTAATAATCCGCAGAATGCAGATGACACAGTCTTGCTCGCAGAAGTGAAAAGGAATTGAAGCATTTACTGATGAACATCAAAAACCACAGCCATCAATATGTATTATACCACAATATAAAAGCATTATCCTTACAACTGTACTAGTTAGTAACATCATGATCAACCAAGAAAAGATTGCTCAGTACTTAGAGGTGCAAGCAACACCTATGACCACAGTCCTTAAGAAATCAAATGAAATGTTATGTTGGAAAATCAGCTGTGAAAGACCTCTTTTTACATAAAAGACCTCTTTTTTGATGTCACTAAAGTACATCTGAGACAAACTATGGCATTTACAATCATGTGTGGCTAACAACTGGTTAATGACTAGAAAGGTAAAGAAGAATTGTTGAGTTTGAATTATGGTGTTAGTGAAGAAGTTTCAATAAATCATGAATGGCCAAAAGAATCGACACCTTTGTCTGGGAAATAGTACATCAAACTGTTGCTTCAAAATGAAAGTGGTGGAACTCTGTCTCATAAACACTGGACATGCTATCAGAAGGAAGTAGCCCCTGGTAAAAAGATAAACTGCTTGGTGAAGTCGAGGCGCAGTGAAAAAGAGGCAGACTCTCAATGACACAGGTGGACACAGTGGCTCGGGCCAGATGAGAACGGCACATAGACAGGCAGTATTCTTTCTGTTGTACATATGCACAGTGTCCCTGCCAGTCAGGACACCCCCGTGTCACATATCAAGAATAAAATCCTCCACGCTGTCAGCTGTCAGAGTTTGGGTTGTAAAGTTGTCTACTTATCTTATTTTGATATAATTGCTTGAGGAAATTAATACTGTGTCTTCTCAACTCTTTATCTTAACTTTTTTTTTTTCAGAGAAAAGGTTGTTTAGAGAACCATGGTCTTTAAATAAATGCACTCTTTTGACTCCCTGATAAAACAGCATGGAAAAGAAGGATATCGAGTGCCTTCTGGACATCAGTCTGGAGTTTTTCTCATATCATCTCACGAATGTGCTTTGTATGTTGCTTGGGCTATAAGAGTTAAAATGAAGGAGCAGCCTTTGGGGGGCAGGGTGTGTGTGTGTGTGTGTGTGTGTGTGCAATGTAAGGGTGGAAGTATTTCCCCCAGTGCGCCACATACTTGATGCACATCAGTAAGGGTGAAAGTCTTTCCTTACAGCTCATCTCTTTTGGTGGCTCTGGATGAATAGCTTGCCTTGGAGAGAAATACTGCCTCAATATTAAGATTAGATTAGTTTTCACACTGCCCCATTTTACCACTATCTTCAAATCCCTGAGCAATCTCCTTGCCAATCTACCCCAGGCAAAAATTCATGTTAATAAATGACTCAAGTGCCATTTTATCTCATCAGTATGTAAAAACTAAAAGAGATTTTAAAAATCCATATATCTTGGGTAAAATATGAAATTTGATCTAATGAGAAAAGTATCATCTTAGAAGTGTTCCTAGTTTCCAAGTAAGTCATTATCACTGCTAGTAGCAAACCCAGTGCAGTAGATTCAATTCTCACAGATGGGGGCTGCACAAAACTGAGTAGAACATCCCAACTGCACTGGCAACACTGTCATCTTCATGGATGCAGACATGTTTCTCTCCCATGAAGCACTTAAAGGACTCAGCATGAAGACCTTTCAGATGGCTGTGGAGTCCTTGCTCATTCCAACACTTGAGCTCCTTCTGCTATTATTTCCAATGCCAAATCCACGGTCATCAAGTCAATTATAGGGGCCCTCAATCTAGGGCCTTCAAGATGAAAGGTTTAAGGGAGCAGATATACTCATCTTTCCCCCCGCAGAGCAGGTCATGGGCTTGGATCATGGGGCCTTGAAGTTAGCAGCCCAGCATATGTATACACCACACACACACACACACACACACACACACAATAAAGACATTCCTTTTCAGATTGTCACTTCCTTGATCATTACTTGCCCTATTCTCATCCTACTTAATCAGGTGAATATCAGAGGAATGAGTGTTGTGTTAATGCATATGGGTCCATTCACATGGAAATAAGGAGTCTGGTCCTTCCTTCCAATGCTCATCTCCAATGAAGTGTTAGTGAAGCTGCAAAACTCAGTGTGAAACCAGCTGGGAGTTCATTACCTGAATTCAGACAGACCCTTAGCAAGAGTACCTATTCCTAAAATGGATGATTTCACCATGGAGGTGGTAACCAAAGAAATCTCAGTATTATTTTGTGATTCTATGTCAAGGATAGGTTCTTTCAAATTTTTTTTTTGTTTTTGGGGGGCATCACTGCCTCTGGTGGTCGTGGGAGCTACCCAGTGCTGCTCCTGAGAGCCACTGCTGGATTTGAACCGCCAAGCCTGCAGGCCGTGGTTTATGCCACCGGGGCTCAGCCCCTTTAAAAAAATTTTTTTTTAATTATGAAGTTCAAATTTTCAGATCCCTTCTTAAAGAATCCTGTACATATGCATCATGCATTAGATAAAGTGCTTTTTAAGACTGGAAGCTCTCAAAGGGCTAGACTGTTTCATATTTGCCTTGCCTGAGAATGTGAATGGATGGATTTAAAGTGCTTCATACGAGTACACTGTTGCCAGACTAGATTTACAGCCAAGGAGGAAAGGTGTTGATATTATGTGATTCTATTAATTTAGCATACCGCTTTGGTAGATTAGAGTTTCTCAGACTCTACCTTTTACTTCTAGTTAACTTTAAATCTTCAAGACTGAGCTATCAAGGTTTCTTTTATGAGATAAAACTGCTAAGTAGCAGGTACTTGAGTGTTCTATCAGCCTACTGACAAGTGTTTATTAGCCACTTACTCTGTGCCCAGCAAAATGATAAGCACTATCAGAGCCAATGTGAAAGCTTGAAGCAGGATTCCTGGCTTCTAGAAACATGCCCATTATTTAAGGAGAAATAATGACTACACGAGAAGCTTTATGTACTAACTGAAGCTTCTCCTCACTTTGATTCTCTAGTGGTGGGGTTTCTTAGCAAATGGGTCATAGGCGATATGTAATTAGCTTTTCACCAGGCATGCAATTGCACAAAGAGAGAATTTGAGAAGGTGCAACCCTGCTCATGATTTCAGCCTCTGAAATGTCAACATAAATGCCATCACAATTTTATCTGTCCAGTCTGAGGGACTGATGTAGCTAGCAGGGCTGGGGTAGAGGGGAAAAGATCTCTGTTTCGGAGACATTTTTGTGCAGGGTTTTGTCTCAGGGGAAATATGAGGCTAATAGTACAAAGATCCCCCTGGGGACTCCTGCTGGCATTCAGTCCATATGTGGTGAGTTATTGAATGAACCAGAGAGTAGATGGTATGCCGCAAAAGGGGTGCATGCGAACGGAGAGAAACAAAAGTGGGCAGATGTGAAGAATAGCTTTGGTCAGAGATATCCATCACAGCATGATGTGTACAACAGTGAGAGGAGGACCTGGTCATTCCATTCTGAAGACATGTCCCTGACTGCCTGTCTGGGAGAAGTTAGTTTGGACCCTCTAAGATGCCCAGTGTAATCAGAAGTAATTAAATACGTTCATGTGCTTGGATTAATGGTCTCTCTCTAGAAGCACTTCTTTCTCTTTCTCAAGCCAGATGCCCCCTGATGTGATGACTGCCCTTTTGCTAATGTATCTATCTGCAGTGCTTTCATTACCAATTTCATGCATTGGACTACAAAGATGCTTTCTCTTGCTCCTGTCAAAAGCTGAGCAGCTAGGAACATATTGAGAAGGTTGGCACAGCCTGCACGTGTGCTTTGCTGTCTCTTCACACTGCCCTGCTGTTGGTTAAGGAGCATGAGACACCTCAAGCCTGACCATGTCTACATCCGTCATCAGGGATGACCACCGCCTGCCGGGACCCTGAGGAGAACAGTGTTGGAGAGAGGTCCCCGCCCACACAGGGAGGGCAAGTAGAGCAGATCGAAGGGCGCAAAGTACCCCGGAGTTTTCCCCATAGCACAATGGAGCAGATGGAACTCCATACTGGTCTCTCTCACTGTGTGTGTGACGGGTACACGTCGGCTTAAAACCACGCCGTTCCAAGAAGCAGAGACCATGTTTGTCTCCCGTCCCTTCCCAGGTCTTAGCACAGGCCAAAACTTTTAACCAGGATCCATTTCATTGAAGGAAGGAATAATGATAAAGTTAAATTGCTGCCCTCTCCGGATTGTGACTCCTCTCTGTGAATGTATTGACATCACACAGTGCAACGCAATGGGAGAATGAATAAGTGAATGAAGGCATAATCCCTTCTCTAGGAAGCCAAGCTTCAATCTCACGTCAGGCTTTAGAAAGTTAAGCGTGATCTTTTCACTGGAGTCTGAATGCCATGTCCAAAGGAGCACTTCACAAGGGGACTCCTTTTTCTGCTGGATTCTCCTTGGGTAGGGCTCGCCTCTCCCCCTCCCCCATTTTTCCATTTTCACTTGCTAACTTGTCAAGTGTAAGCTTCCCACAGAAAATGTACCTGCTTTCAAAATTTTCCTGAAAGCTTCTTTTTTCACTCCTTTCTGCCCAGACATAAAGCTTAACCTGCTCGAGAGAACTTTGTTTTCTTAAAATCATCTCTGCAAGAGACGCTCTCCAGCCTGTGGAGTGATTGCGGTGCACGCTTAAGCGGTCCTGGTGCGCGATGATGGTTTCCGTGAGGGAGACAGGAGTGGTGGAACGAGTAGCTCCTGCTGAGGCGGCCCACCAGGCTGAGGTGTGTTTAATGGCTTGTTTGAGGCTAGTGGGCATTGAGCTCGAATGCTTCCGTGAGGTCCGGAATCCTGGGGATTTGCCCGTGCTTGTATGACAGCTGCAACTGCAGTGACATGGCAAGTGGGCGCAAGCTTTGCCCACTTTCTGCTCGTGGCCTCTCGTGCCTGTGTCTCAGAGGCTCTTTCTGCGGCGCTGGAATGCAGCTGACAGCATTTCCAAGTAGAGATGGCGGACGGCCGCTTCATGGTAGAAGACCGTCAGGCTGCAAAATGTCACTGATGTCAGCTCTGACCATAATCATTGTCTTTTTTTTTTTAAGGGAGGATAGATTTAGAACGCATGACAGTGAAACCTGGTAGTGATAAAGAAAACTGGGAGAGTTTCATTGGCTCACTGGCCACTCATTCCACCACCCTCATTTTTCTTCTATCATGAAATATGTGTTCCAGCTTCTGCCAATAAAAGCCCTTAATTTCTG